>JAKCPI010007651.1:0-82964 GCA_023213315.1 Euborellia annulipes
TCCAATAAACTTCTTATTCTAGAAGTTTTATTGAACCTCGAACATTCCAATTTGGCTGCTAACTGCATCCCTTCATTCATAACCACTGAATTATATACAAAAATCTGGGTGTGACTGGTCGCACAGCACATAACTTTCTCTTGCCGAAGGATAAGAGAAAGTTGTGTACTGTGCTTGTACCACCAGATTTTTTTGTGTCGAGATATATTTAGTTTCCCTTAGCACATAAGTTCCAAACTTGACCCCACGATCCATAGATTTTTCATAGATTCACTTATTTTGAACTCAGGGACCTCAAAACGTGTATATCCATCAAAATCTCTCAAACTATCGAATTTTTGACATGATCGCAATACTTTCTCTCTCTCTATATATAGTAAGAGAAAGTAATAATAGAAATAATCATCATTACTATACATAAAGCGCTAGATGTTGACTTTCTGTCCCTGTGGGTATGTGCCTATCAGGACGCTGATTGGCCAGAATAAAAGAAAGTTGAGCCACAGAGGAAAATTTAAAAACTTATAAATTTTGCAATTGCTCGCCAAAGGTGAAAATTTCCATAGAGTGAGCAAGAATAAATTTGATCCATTTAAGCGCCGAAGGCGAGCAAGAGGTCCAGGGGGCGTAGTCCCTGGCAAGTGGAAAAAATAAATTACTTTCTGGTCTTTTTATTAATTTTTTTTTTTTTTCTATAATAAAAAACATTTTCTACATACTCGTAATATTTAAGTCTATTAAAATCTTTTAAGGAGTGTTAAAGTTTCAAATGGGTATGGGTGACTATTACACGATTAATTTAAAATCCGCAAAAGAAGATGATAAAATTAATCATCAGAACGATTTATTGAAAGTCGAGAGAAAGAGAGAGAAAGCAAAAACGTAGGGAAGGAAATGTTATTAAAAATTACAAAAGCGATTGTGTAATGAATGGCTGATACCATAGGGTGAACAAAAAAAGGACCCATCCCCCTCGTTTTTTCCTTGCAAGGTAATTTATTGGTAATAAAAAAAGTGAGATTATTTTCCCTAAAGGAAATAAACGAAAGAAGAAGACCTGCCGGTAACTCGAGCGATAAATGAATAAGCGAGAAGAGCCAAGCTAATAAAACGAGCGACATAATTGTCGGTCTCAACAACAACAACAACAACAAAAAGAAACTTTGAGAGTCGATTCACCTGTGCTTATTTGAAATTTGACTCGACTTATGTTACCTAACATGACGTTGAAAAATAAAATATTATTGATTACGATTATAAAAAAAAAAGCCAGATCAATATCTAGTTTATAGGTTCATGTATGAAGGGGTAATAAACGGGGGTGGTATATAAATGTCCGGGATTTGCAACGTGAAGGTCAGTTTCAGAAAATTTTCTGCCCCGATTAAGTCTCAAGGAAATCAATTGGAGTTGTTTGGAAATGTTCAAGGATCAGGCAAGTAAACTGATTCGCAAGTTCTCAAATAGAATCCATCTAATTAACTTGTTCAAATTGCCTGCATTAGCGATTTGCATTTTAGATGAAGAGAAGGGAATATTTTTTTTTTTTTTAATTCCCAACAATTTTTTTTTTTTTTTTTTAATATATGACAATTTAATTACAATTGAAAATTTTTAATTGTTCTATTTTAAAACGAATTATTTAATTTAATGGATCTTATCGCTAATCTCGATTTAAGCGGAGATTAAAAACCTTTTATCTATGAAAAGGGTTAAGAGCTTAACATTATTTAAAATAAATTTTGGTTTTATTCTTATTTAAATTCTTGAAATTATTAAGCTGGTGATTGCCGAAGGATTAATTTCTTCTTTTTTTTTTTGTCATATTAATTAGACTCTCGAACAAAAAATGAGATGATATTTTGGAGCTCATATATTATAATTGACAGTGGGTCCACGGGGCTTGGAGTAGTTGGTAGCGCGCCTACCTTCTATACCGAACGTCGCGGGTTCGGACCCCAGACAGTCCGATGATTTTATTTAAGGCATTTGGATATCAAATGGCTTAAATAAGAATGCTTGGACCCTAATATTTATAATAATCAATAACGGATATCGTTTAAAGTCTTAAATGGCCTAAGTTGCCAAAAAGACTGTGTGAATGTGAGTGTGAATGAGAAAAAAGTGTGAATGTTTAAAAAAAAAAAAAATTGACAGTCGAATCCCAAGTAGGACCAGACACGGATTATCACTCCCCAAAATCAAAGGAAATCGCTGATGTGCCATTAAAATGGCGGAAAGCATCCAGGAAATTCGTCAAATGTATAAAAACTCCTTTTAACAAGACGTTTCGAGCAATTTTATTACACTGTCTTCAGTGTATTTTATAGAGTTATCATGTTCACTCAGGGGCCCACGACTTGTGTGGATGGCGACCACGAGCTGCTCGAGCTGGGACAGGCAGTCCTCAGTTCTTTGTATATCTGTCTCTTCCTGCCACTTTTCAAAAGGCGTCAGACCGTGCGCCGGAACGGCCTGTTCTATTTCTTCCGGTCGCAAAAACGAATGATAGGGTTAGAGGGAGACCCCGCATCGCGGGAATAAGGCGAGGACAGAAGAAGAAGATAGAATTGTCATGTGTATATATAGATAAGCAAGAAGCAAATTGTTTGCTTATGCACGCAGCTACACACAAAAGATGAAATAAAATAGAAGACTTCTTTTTGGCGGAGAGGCAAAATCGCAAAAATCCATTATAGCAAATCCTTTTTGAAATGGATAATGGATTCCTTTTCAAAGGAGTGTCAATCTTAAAATTTTTTACTTTTTAATAAACATTTATCTTCTTTTGATTCATCCAAAAGCCTAAAAATCAAATTCGGAACGGATTTTCGGATCGCAAATCTGAATTTTCGGATCGGAACAGAGATCCTTTTTCTAAATCGGACGCCCGAATTCTTCTGAACGCTAAACCATTTGCAAAGGATTTGTGAGTCGGATCGCCTGAACGGCCCGGATCTACCTTTTTAAAGGATTTTGCCCATCGGATATATTTTCCCATCATTAACTTGCTCATCAAAACTTAATTATCACCTTTTATTGAATGTCTGGTCATGTCATTTATTATATTTTTCAAACACGCTTCACATATATATAATTTGATGCACTGAGGATGGATTGAGTTAGGCAATCCGAAATATTTGCAAAATAAATTATTTTGAATGCAGTGGCGTAGCGAGGGGGAGCAAGGGGGGTCATCATGCCCCGGGCGCTTCTCTCAAAAGGGCGCCAAATTGTCCGCAAAACAAAAAATTGCTGGATAATTTTTATTTTTATTATAATTGATTTCTGGAAAATATATTTAAAATTTAGTGCCAGTGTAATATAATAATTTTACATATTTTACATATAATATTATATGGTTTTCAAAGGGGGGGGGCGCTAAAAAGGTATTGTGCCCCGGGCGCGAGTTAAGCCCGCTACGCCACTGTTTGAATGTGGAAAGTACCCGCAGGTGTATTTTTTCCAAAGCCTTTATTAAGAAGTCTTTTATTTTATTTCATCTTCAAATCACATAGGGCCTTCCTCTACATTGTCTTTTATCTCTAATAAACGTATACATCTGCGCAATAAAATTTATTTAAACATCTTGTTAAAACAAGTGTAATTATTCAATAGAATCTTCATTTTCTGGTTACGTTGCTCTACGTCTTCAGTACAGCAATTCTATACAGTCACATTTCTTCAAAGGAATTTCAAAGGATATCAACTCCTTAAAAATTATAGTTAATAGTTTTCGAGATCTTCAAATTGGAAAAAGGAACGGGAGCCTCCCCGGGAACTTCAGCCAGGTTAAATAAAAAACTTTATATTTCGTTGCCGACGTTTCGGATGCTAGTCGCACTCATCCTCAGGGCCTATGGTAACAATTTTTATTTAGTAATTAATTATTTTATATACGAGAAGTGGAAGGACTAATGGTGCAGCAATTGGATCACCAAAATTACTGCGAACCCAAAGCTTCTATTAATAGTTAAAAAAAAGGGGTTAAGTTAAAAAGGGGTAGTAAAGTTAGTTAAAGGTAAAAAAGTTATTCGATGGCGCCAGGGAGGCGATCGGGCTAGTTGAATGAATGGCGTGAATTGTAGGGATTAAGAGGAGATTGAAAGTCGATTGTTAACAAATAACAACAATGAATTTAATGAGATTTAAAATAGAGGAACATTGACAAAATGATTAATTAATATAATATGAGTTTAAAGTTAACAGGTATATATAAATACCTGGTTGTGTACAAAGGTAAATTTAATTAATTATGGAACGAAGGTAAACTGGTCCAGCAATTTAAAAGGAAAGAGTTGTTGAACACATGAATTTAGTCTGCCAGTTAAAAGGAAAATAAAAATAGTTCCAGGGCCACGTGTTGTTCAAGTTTAGGAAGTTTAAGTTAAAATAGTAATGTTATTAAAAGAATGTAAATTTAAAGTTAAGTGGAAACACGTGGGTACATATATATATTAATTAATTATATATATTAGTTAAGGGGGCAAACTTGTTCAATGTGTTCGGAGTTAAAGGAGTTACTGAACCAGTGTACATTCGTTCCTAAGTTTATAAAGGTGAAAGTAAATTATTATAATATAATCATATAAAATAATAAAAGTTCAATTTGAATTAAAATCAATTAAATAAAAATAGTAAAAAATGGGTATAAAGGAAAGTTGAGTGCACTCATCTGAAAAGGTATTTGTTCATCAAAGCACGTGGTACGGCCAAATCTCGTTGTAGGTGGTTGTTTGCCTTCAAAGTCCAGATTCCAAGGAAAGTTTAATGCTCGGTGCCAGTTGAAGAAGATACAGGGCAAGGTAGCAGCAGCAGCAGTTAAGTTGATTTAAAGCATAAAGGTTTAAAGTTATCAGCCAGTGGGTGGCTGAATATAAGGAAAGGTGGCTGCTGCTACCTTGAACACTCAAGCAGGTAGTATGTTAGGCCATGAGGTTAGGCGGCTAACGCAGGAATAGGAATGAGAGTGAGTTTGAGATTGGTCGCCCACAGAGCTGGAGGGATGATCACGCTACCAACTTCGAAACTATTACATTTTACATTAAATTAATATAAAATTATTTCTTTCCAAAAAGAGCAGTTATAGGTTTAAGGTAATTAAAAAGGTATTATAAAAGAGTAATTTGCAAATATAAAATTAATTTAAAATTAAATATATTATCACCCTTAAAAGGAGGGCGCTAAATTTGAAAATAGTTTCGAGTTGAGGAAATGCATGACCATCACTCCCCCGCGTTGAAAGTGAAACTTTCAATAAACTTAAGAGGGAGAAAAGGTAAAGGAATAGGAAGAGGAAAGAAAGAGGAGTAAGGTCGTCTCAGCATGCCTGACGTGGTTTTAAATCAACCACGCCCACGATCCCATCGGGTCTCGGAAACGTCCGGTGAATCCGTCTCATCTTCCAGAGCAGTATCCCTTTGGGGAGGAAGGTGTTTTCGCTGAACGATAGTGGCCTCTTCCATCAAGTTTCTTGATGAGCGCAGGGAGTTGAGATAATTTCGAATATCTCCTAGGAACAGTTTGAAGAGTTTCCGAAGAGCTCCCATAGTCAGCAAGGCGACAATGTGTTTCAAGTTTTTGAAGTATGGGAGGCTTCTGCTCTTCGGATAGGGAGAAGTTTGCTGTAAAGTTGACTGGACCTCCAGCAATTTACAGTAGTTTAATTGCTCATGGTAACGATGTTTCACCATGAGCTTAGCAAGAAGATGAGCCTCGTAAAGTTCCAGTCGTGAAATGGTGGAGGAATTTAAAGATGCCACCTTGAGTTTAGACGCAACTAAGTGTGCGTCTCTAGCTGCGTGTTTATCTGAGGCTCTGTTAAACCAGGCAGCGAGGAAGGTTTGAATGCGCTCGCAACACCGATGCAGTTGATACTTGGCATCTTCCAAGATGATGTTGCGAGGAAAGGGGAAGTTTTTCTTGATGAAGAGTTTGAAGCCAGGCCAGTGGTGAACATCATCAGCTGGTAGTAGAGTATTCTCATCATATTTCTTCCGTGCTCTTTGGAAGAATATCTGAGACTTCATCATGAACGGGCTCCGACACCCGAAGGAAAAGTTAAGCGTGGCCAATTCTGACCAGAGTGATCTCCCCGTCAAGCATTTTGAAGAGGATAAAGGAAGTTTATAAGAAAAGGATTCGGAATCAGGATCCCATCTTATATTTAAAGCAGACGTTGACTGGCTCAAGTCAGGAAAAAGTTCAAAACCAAAACATGTAGGTTTTGTAAGTTGTAATAAAGTTTTTAAAGAGTCGGTCAACGTGTAAGTTTTAGGGGAGGTATATAAAAAGTTAAAAAAGTTATAAAAAGTTTTAGTAAAGGAGGATTCCGAAAGCAAGTTGTTTACAAATTGATTTGCCACCTGATGAGAAGTTAATAATTTAGTTATAAAGGGACTGACAGTTAGAAAGGTAGAGCAAGTTAGGTCGAAAGCGGTAGTTTTTAAGTTATAAATTTTAATTAGTTCCCCGGGATTAGGCTTCAAATAAAGTTTTAATAAATCGCAAGGTTCTGGCGAAATAAGAGGGGAAGGTGAATGAGTTAAAATATTGGCCTGACTTAGAAAATCCTCCATCAAGGTCGAATATTGAGCATGAAGAATCGAATCTCTCTCAAATTGACTTTCCAACAGACGATAGTAACTATACGCCTGCTGGTTCGATTCTCCAAGCTCGTTAAGTTTTGTAGTGAATAGAAGGTCCATGGGGACATTCTGCTTCACCGAGGTGGAAAAGGGCTCCTCGCTAGAGTCCTTTTCAGGGAATTGTTTTTTGATGGATGGAGGTTTATTTAAGTTCAAGGCCTTCTCGACCAAAGTTGATTGAAGATCAACAAGGTCAGGAAGCTCTCCATGTTCAGGAGGCTGTAAGTTAAATTCGCCAGAGGAAGTTGTGGGCCTAATTTCCGGGAGTTTAACTACCGGTTCAAAGTATGTGGTGGAGGGAGCTACGCGACGGGACACTGAATTGAGCCTTCCAACGCCAACCCATAGTTCCTCCTCCAACGCGGTTAGCTCATTATAAAATTTGTCGATAATTTTTATATCGATGGTCAGCCCAGCCAATTCGTCTTTTAATTCTAAGACGCGAGTTTTAAGAGCGATTTTTCTTTCGGAAAAAACACTCAATTCACCAGGCGATAAATTGGTAATTTCAGAAATGATTCTATTAAAAGCTTTTATGTCCTTTTGGAAAAAGTAAAGAGCATTTTGAAATTGTTCCAAATTGCTTGGGCTAGCCATATTTAAAAGTTTTAATAAAATCTAAGGTATAAAAGTAATAAGTTAAAGCAATAAGTAAAAAGTATATATATACATATATATTTAAAATATATATATATGTAGTTTAGTATAGGGAACAATTGAAAGGCAAACGAGTATAAGTTTATAAATAAAGTTAGTTCAATATTGAGCCTCTTCCTAAATATTTTTAGGAAAGTATGAAAAGTAAGTTGTGTTCCTGTTAAAGTTAAAAGTTACTTTACATTAAATAAATATTTTAATGTAAGAGGAAAAGTTGTGACAAAGTACCAGGAAAGTATACAGGAATCGGTGAAATAACCAGGAGTGTGATATTAATTATTACAATTAATAAAGTTAAAAAGTTAAGTGGTTATCACCGGCAGTTGCGGTACTTGTCGAGTTATTTACAGGAACAAAGTTTGTGTTCCTGTTGAAGTTAAAAGTTACTTTACATTAAATGAATATTTTAATGTAAGAGGAAAAGTTGTGACAAAGTACCAGGGAAGTATACAGGAATCGGTGAAATAACCAGGAGTTAGATATTAATTATTACAATTAATAAAGTTAAAAAATTAAGTGTGGTTATCACCGTTAGTTGCGGTACTTGTCGAGTTATTTACAGGAACAAAGTTAAAGTAAAAATAAAGTAAAAAATAGACTCAATATTGGTGATTGATTAATCATAATAAAAAATCAATTTAGCAGGTTTTTAAAAGTAAGCATAACGAGTGGCCGAAGTTAAAGGAAATAAAAAATAAAAATAAATATTTATTTAAATTAATTAAGGGAAAAATAATTAGTTGAAAAGTTAAAAAGTAAAACAATTTTGAAAATAGGGCTGTAACCGCGATAACGAGTTAAATTAATTAATTAGAACAATTAATCAGCCACTATAAAAATTCAAAAAAAAATCAATTAATCGGTCTCTGTTCCTGGATCAATCAACAATCGATTCCAACCGTCTCGTTTTCCCAATTCACGCATTCGGCTAATCGAAGGACCAAATGGAAGGACTAATGGTGCAGCAATTGGATCACCAAAATTACTGCGAACCCAAAGCTTCTATTAATAGTTAAAAAAAAGGGGTTAAGTTAAAAAGGGGTAGTAAAGTTAGTTAAAGGTAAAAAAGTTATTCGATGGCGCCAGGGAGGCGATCGGGCTAGTTGAATGAATGGCGTGAATTGTAGGGATTAAGAGGAGATTGAAAGTCGATTGTTAACAAATAACAACAATGAATTTAATGAGATTTAAAATAGAGGAACATTGACAAAATGATTAATTAATATAATATGAGTTTAAAGTTAACAGGTATATATAAATACCTGGTTGTGTACAAAGGTAAATTTAATTAATTATGGAACGAAGGTAAACTGGTCCAGCAATTTAAAAGGAAAGAGTTGTTGAACACATGAATTTAGTCTGCCAGTTAAAAGGAAAATAAAAATAGTTCCAGGGCCACGTGTTGTTCAAGTTTAGGAAGTTTAAGTTAAAATAGTAATGTTATTAAAAGAATGTAAATTTAAAGTTAGGTGGAAACACGTGGGTACATATATATATTAATTAATTATATATATTAGTTAAGGGGGCAAACTTGTTCAATGTGTTCGTAGTTAAAGGAGTTACTGAACCAGTGTACATTCGTTCCTAAGTTTATAAAGGTGAAAGTAAATTATTATAATATAATCATATAAAATAATAAAAGTTCAATTTGAATTAAAATCAATTAAATAAAAATAGTAAAAAATGGGTATAAAGGAAAGTTGAGTGCACTCATCTGAAAAGGTATTTGTTCATCAAAGCACGTGGTACGGCCAAATCTCGTTGTAGGTGGTTGTTTGCCTTCAAAGTCCAGATTCCAAGGAAAGTTTAATGCTCGGTGCCAGTTGAAGAAGATACAGGGCAAGGTAGCAGCAGCAGCAGTTAAGTTGATTTAAAGCATAAAGGTTTAAAGTTATCAGCCAGTGGGTGGCTGAATATAAGGAAAGGTGGCTGCTGCTACCTTGAACACTCAAGCAGGTAGTATGTTAGGCCATGAGGTTAGGCGGCTAACGCAGGAATAGGAATGAGAGTGAGTTTGAGATTGGTCGCCCACAGAGCTGGAGGGATGATCACGCTACCAACTTCGAAACTATTACATTTTACATTAAATTAATATAAAATTATTTCTTTCCAAAAAGAGCAGTTATAGGTTTAAGGTAATTAAAAAGGTATTATAAAAGAGTAATTTGCAAATATAAAATTAATTTAAAATTAAATATATTATCACCCTTAAAAGGAGGGCGCTAAATTTGAAAATAGTTTCGAGTTGAGGAAATGCATGACCAAGAAGGATGAATAAATAAAATTCGGAGCTGATGATCAGGCAATTTATTTGGATTACTTCTGTCAGCTATAAGTCGACGTTTCGGAGCCAAAACGACTCCTTCTTCAGGACCATGCGGTGTCAAAAAAAAAAAACAAATAGCCCTCAATGTTGTCATAAAAGCTATGATTAATCTCGCTAGAAGACATAAAGGCCAAACGAAGAATGATGATTTAATACATCAAATCATCATTCTTCGTTTTTAATAAAACTTTTGTCGTTGAGAGGACACGGGCCCCTTGGAGCACAGGTAAAATCAAAAAAATTTGGATCAAAAAAAAATCTAACGAAAATTTGTCTTTGAGAGGAAAGCCCCCGGGGCGCACAGCATTAGATTTTTTGTGTCGAGATATATTTAGCTTTCCATAGGACCTTAGTTTCAAACTTGGCCACTTGTATTTCATAAGTAAAAAGTAAATAAAAAGTATTGGATTAATGCATTGAGATTTATTCACCCAAATAGAAAGAGAGGGAAGATCATGAGTGCAAATGACAAAGAGAGTGACCCTCCTATACCAAACGTCGCGACGCGTCGTGGGTTCGGACCCCAGGCAGTCCGATGATTTTATTTAAGCCATTTGGATACCAGATGGCTTAAATAGAAATGCCTGAACCCCCAATAGATATATTCATTACAACGGTTATCGTAAAAGTCTTAAATGGTTAGCTGAGTTGCCTAAAAGACTGTGTGAATGTGTGTGTGAGTGTAAGTGTGAATGAATAAAAAGTGTGAGTGTTTGACAGAGCCGGATCTAGGGGGGGGGGGGGCAGTGGGTGCGTGTGCCCCGGGCGGCAGATATTAGGGGGGGATAATTAAAGAAAGATTTACTAAAAAAAAGGTAAAATGATATGAATTTTGTATAAAAAAATTTTGAGGGGGCGGCAAATAAAATTTTGCCCCCCCCCCTAAAAAATTTCCTAGTTCCGGCCCTGGTGTTTGAAAAAAAAGTGAGTGACGAAGAGGCAGATCTCTGTCCATTCATCGTTTAAAAATAAAACCGACGTCACCCATTATTCTCAGAAACAATTAAATCGAGCAAAAAATAATAATAAAAAAAAAAAACAATAAAATTATTTTCTATTTTTATTATATTCATCAAATTAATAAAAAAAAAAAAAAAACTGAATTACATCATCAAAGTGTACTTCTAATTTAAAAAAAAAATCGTTGGAGCGAATTTTGAGAAAATCGAAAAAACTAAAAAAAAAGTACATCCCGTAAAGTACTAGTACTTTTTGGCCGATTTTGCTTAAATAGCTTATTTGCATGAGTTCGGAGGATGCCTAACTTAAATATAAAATTTCAACCTCCTAGCTCATTTCCTTCATGGTCAAAAATGTCCACACGCACACACAGACCAATTTGTGGGACCCACTTTTTTTGGACTCAGGGGACATCAAAACATGTATATCCATCAAAATTTCAACATCGAATTTTTGACATGATCGCAATACTTTCTCTTTATATATTTCATATATAGGGAAGAGAAAGTAAAAAGGAACCGAGTGGAAGCAGAAATAAGGATTATCTCGATAGCTAGAAATGAACGCAGGAGATAGAGATAGGATGTAACTAGGGTTTGGAAAAAACCGGAAAATTTTGAAAACCGGTTTTTCGGTTTTTTACAAAGTGGAAAACCGGTAAACCGGTTTTAAACCGGTTTTTTTTTCAACATCTGAATCTATTTTGAACGCACCGCCATTTTTTTTTAACACTCTTTATTCATTCACACTCACACACATCCATACACACAGTCTTTTCGGCAACTTGGGCCACATAAGACTTTAAACAATAACCGCTATTAATGAATATATCTATTGGGGATCCAGGCATTCTTATATAAGCCATTTGGTATCCAAAATAAAATCATCGGACTGCGTGGATCCGAACCCAAGAAAATTATTATTATTATTACTATTCCAATCCAGTGCCTGCTTGAGGATTTGTTTACATTCATAGAATACAAAAATAACATAAATATTTCTCTATACATTTCCTATGAGAGAAATCGTAACTTTAGGAATTAATATCTCAAAAAATTGTGGGAATTTGGGGACCCGAGTATTTTTCCTGGACACTCAATAACGTCCTCTATAAGACTGAAAAATTTCGTCATTCCAATGTAAATAAAAGTTGGTCAAACAGAGTGAGATAGTCGACGGACAGACAGACAGACAGACAGTCCGCTATTATTATATATAGATTATTGAAGTATTGGAAAAAAATGAGAAAATTTTTTTAAATTTGTTTAAGGTCTTTTTCGGCACCTAAGGCTATTTAGACCTCATCCCTTTTTATTTCAAATGATTGATAGCCAATTCAAAAGAAATAAATTTTTCTCGCTTAGGACGGGAAGCGAACCCGAAACTCCAAGCCACTAGAAGCTAATGTCTTCTCTCTGAGCCACGGAATACGGGCTAATTTATAATTTGAATACAAGTATTACTGAAAAAAAAATTACAAAAAAAACCGAATTCGGTTTTTTCGGAAAAATCTCGGTTTCTCGGTTTTTGAAAATTAGCCAAAAAACCGGTATACCGGTTTCGGTTTCCACCGGTGTCCAAACCCTAGATGTAACTTCCCGGGGAGTAGGTAGATGGCTACGGCCAGATGCCGGTTGGGTTTGAGGTGTGTGTCTTCGTGAACGGAAGTATCGCGGGTAAATAAACCTGGATCCGGATAGAAATTTCAAATAATAATAATAATAATAATTCAAAAAGTTAATCTAAAATTGTATTAATAGTATAAGAAACAGATAGAAATTCATCAATCAAACTTGTTACGATTTTAAGCCATCTTGTTCACAAACACACACAGCCACAGTGACGTTGGACACGGGCGGGACGTCGGGAATTATCATCAAATTTTTTGACAATTACCGATACAATACTTTCTCTATGTATACTTCGTAAATTAGAAAATAAAAAAGGAAAATCTTTTATCTAATTCCAAATAGATCAAATGTTTGTAGGTTAACAAATACCTTTTTGTAGAGATGAGAAGCCACAGCCCGGTGATAGTATTTTCTAATCCATAAATATTTCATTTCACAGAGCACAACACACACATAATCACTTTGAATATTGATAATCACTTTATACTTGCACTAAACTCACAAAAAAAATCGACACGGAATTAAAAATGTACAATTATAAATGAAATTTTTACTCGCGAATAAATAAGATTTTGTTAACGGTACGAAATGATTGTTGAACCGGAAAAGGAGACATCACGTGACCTTTATCACGGCGCCAAACATTGTTTGGGCGCTTTCAGTTTTCATCATTTTTTCAAAAGTTAATTAATTAATTTAAAAATATATATATCTTTGAGTAGAGTTTTAATTATCATACATTTTCGATTATATTCAAATATTATAAAAAAAATAAAAAAATACTGTGAGGTAAAAAATTCTGTAAAGCTACTTACAAACTTTCGCAGATATGTTATTTGAAATAGGCCTAAATAGTATCCACTATCTAATATCATAAGAAATTAAATCTTATGTATGTAAACCAATCAATTAGATTACTGTAGGATACTAACTATTTTAAATTGTATGGGATCCAAAGATTTCGGACTGTATAATGGGTCAAAGTAGTGTGTAAGGGGCTTTATACACTATTGGATGTTTCATTTTCTGAAAAATATCATAGTAAAAAATAATTATATTTTCAATTACATGGCATATCTTTTTGAACTTTATATAAAATTGCAATTTAAAATTTGAATTTATAAAAAAAAAAAAAAAAAAAAAAAAAAAACTGTGTATTTATAATCCAAAAATTTTTTTTTTTTTAATAAAAATCATTTTCATATTTAAGAAATTCATCAATTAATTTTGGTCCGGATTTTAAACAGTTGGCCACAGATCATACACAGTTGGCTATCATGTCTGAAATTAGCAAACGTGTTACCAAATTTACATATGGCGAATATATAATGGTTATGTTTCAATTATCAATTAATTTAAAAAATCTATAAATCATAAAAATATAATATTAATTTTATTAAAATTTACATCAATCTTGTAAATACAGTATTTATCAAGTATGATTTGAAAAGGAGAATCAAAAATCTCTTTCGAGAAACATGTACTGTACTTCTTTTTCTGAAAGATAAAAAAGCAAGATAAGACATTACTAAAAGATAAAATTGTTATAATAAATCATTGAAAGAACACCTAACACTACATATTTAAATCTTTAAGCCATCATGATAATAAGGTGGGTTTTTAATATTTTTATTTTTTGAACCAAGTTCTTTTTTTTATTTATAATTTTATTATTTATTTATTTATTTTTTTCAATTTTCGACTTGAAATATCAAAAACAGCCGCGGGCCGGTTAAAATTATCTGTCGGGTCAGGTTTGGCCAGTACTTTGCACACCTCTGTTACATATAGAGATTTCTTTATTAATTAAAAGCATTGGAATGAAAATAAAATTATAAATATTATAACAAAAGACATTATGGCCATTCAATTCCTTTAGACGGATTACTACCAAAACATTTCAGGCTTGAGGATTTCATAAAGATCCAGAAATCCTAATTTATTCTACTTATAGTCACAATCAGGCATTCCTGTATACTATTATATGTTGTGAACCAAAATACATTTTTTCATGTTACTTTTATATTATTTTTGAGGCAGTATATAATTCTTAATGGTTCAAAACAACCATAGAATCTCAATCTCTTTAAGATCTTTCTCTAGTCCAGGGGTCTCCAAACTACTGCCCGCGGGCCACATCCGGCCCGCGGACAGATTTTGTCCGGCCCTCGGAGAGCTAGCAAACTTGAAAACTTCTTTTAGAGAACATATTTTTTATAGCAAATTAAATTTAGTTTACTGAAGTATTCTAATTTTATGTTGAATAATTATTAATATGACATCTACATTGATATGGTCATGGGCTAACTACTCATAACATTGTTGTAGGCTTATTGTTATTGTTTTTGTGATAAGTTGGATCGGACTTTAGTCCGATTTGCAGCCTTTTTTAAACGTTGCGTACTTTTTCGGACTTTTTTTCATCAGTGGACTATTTCACTTTTAATCACTGGCAACAATGATAATATGGTTTTGGCCCTCGGAACTTACTGGAGTAATCAGTATGGCCCTAAGGCTGGAAAGTTTGGAGACCCCTGCTCTAGTCCATGAAATTTTAATTTCATTACTATAATGAGGTACATTTACAATCTGGGGCCAAGGGATCATGTCTCTCACCGGGTTAGGGACTTTCTGGGAATGGACCTGCGAATGTTTGTGAGGTATAGATACGTGTTATTTCTCTTTAAAATCACCTGTACGGCACTTCCGCGTTTAATTCGCTTACACCAGGACCGTCTGAGAGGGCGCTCACCCTCTTCTGCCCTATCCATAGATCTGGAACAATGTCCCGGTCATTTGTCGTAACAGCCAGCAGGCTTTGGAATAGTCTCCCTGTTGAGATTCGGAGATGCACCAGTTACTTCAGTTTTCGCCGAGCCGCCCGTGCCAACCTCATAACTCAATCCTGATAGCGATTCCTGATTATCCGACACCTCCCGGGTTTTAAGTAGGTCAAACTAGCTCTTAGACTAGCTGTCGATGTCGATGCTCAATATTTTGACATTTTTTTTTGCAATTACTTTTGTTTTCTATATATACTTTTTGTTTTTTCTTATAAACTTGTACGCTAAGAGGGGCCGAAGGCCCTATGTACATTTTAAAAATAAATAAAATAATAGGCAGATGCGAAATGTTTTGCTTATTAGGCCGGCGCCATATGATAAGGGTAGTCCACCCGCCGCAAAAGCGTGGAGGCCCTGGTTTGAGGGTGCAATTTTGCCCAATCTTAAGCACAAACATATTTCGCAAACTTGCTATCATAGAATCTCAGGCCCATTTTTAAAAATAGTTCATAAAATAATTTTGATTTTGATTGCAGGTCATTTTTTGGGTGCTGGCTGCTGCCTTGATATGTTTTCTGACTGGAGCACAAGCCAGGCCAAGAGAAAAACAAGGAACACAAGTTAGACCAAGAGAAAAACAAGGAGCACAAGTTAGACCAGAAGAAAAACAATATTTCTGCGGAAAAGAAATGACAAATACGCTTTTCAGTCTGTGTGGAGTCGAGGGAATATATAATCCTTTTGAAAACAATAGTAAATATGAATATTTATATTATTATATTATTAATGACGTCTTTGAGAAGCGAGGTATTAATTAGATTGGTTCTTAAGCCGTCCAGGCTGTAGTCCATACACGTAATGTTTTGTCGTCACCACATGTTTATCAAACAAAACGTTAGCCGTAGTTAAATCTTCTTCTGATTGTATCTACAGTTTGTTTGTTACTTTATTTTAATTATTCAACACTATTTTTACAATTTTACTTATCTAAAGAAATTGAGAAAATTTTAAACCCTTTAGGTTAGTAGATTCTCTCAAGCGCAAGAGTTATATAATTGAATTTAAAATTTTCTTATAAATGGTCATTTATGTTAATATATTGGGTTTATTTGTTGTGTAAAGGCGCGTCCACACTAAGCCGCTGTTTGCCAATAAGCCAGCCGTGTGCTAATGAAAATTGCTCAAGTGTCCATCTCCTTCAAAGGAAGCCAATGAGAACGGAGAGTGGGAACGTGCCAACCACTGGCCCCACGCATAGCCTGGTCGCCCCTTACAGTCGCTGGCTTTGCCAATTTTGCTTTGCCATTTGGCAAACAGCAGTATAATGTGGAAGCGCCTTAAGGTCCATAACTTTACTCACACTTTTTTATTTTGCCAGATTCACTAAACTCAAGCTCTAGAAGTAGAAGAGGATTAGTGGAAGAATGCTGTATAAAACCTTGCAATAAGAAAACATTAGCCGAATATTGTAGAAAACGGCCAAATATCACCAGGTGATTGTTCATCATTTTCAGTATCAAGTGTTGTTATCTTTAATGAAAATGTGGCGGAGATTTGCGGAGGAACTCTGGTCTATTTGATTAATTACAACTTTTCGGCCACTTTCTTGGCCTCTTCGTTCTCTACTATTGCTACATCTTTGAAATAAAAAAGATTCATTGAAATGCAAATTTAATTATGTTGTTATATGTGTTTTAGGGGCAAATGCAATTTTCAAATGGTTTGCTTACCCTTCAAAACACATTACAACTCAAAAAATTTTATACAATCACCGAGTGAATCGAACACCTTTACACTTTATTCGAGACAAAGGTTTCTGCGCTCCAGGCTGATGCTTGCTATACAAAACTATCCCATTATTATATATGACAGGGACACCTTAAGAAACTTTTATTGGCACTGAAGATGGCGGCTGTTATGTTTGCCCAAACGTTTGTCTTGAATAAAGTGTAAAGGTGTTCAACTCACTCGCTGGTTTTATTCCTCCAGACTCCCAGCAACCAACCTAATTTAATCCAAAAGAAGTTTAATCAATCAAAAGAGAATTCACCCCCTGCTCACTTCTAGCTAGCAATTGCCTGCACACTACTTTTATATTAATATCGAGTATATTAATATTAATAATAACACTAGTAGATTCTAGATTTTTTTATATTTATCTATATCTTCTCTATCTCTATCTTTATATCGCCTGCTGAGAATCATAGTGGCGAAAGTCCGAAATTCAACAATTCGAGAAAAGGAGTTTGAAAGTGGGCAACAAATGAATAGGGCAGAACGAATAGCAAAGAATGGGAATATATTTTCGCCACTTTGGCACTCAAAAGAGAAGATGTTTTAACAACGTTTGGTTGGCTTCCAACTCAAAAATTGAATTTTCGGACTTTCGCCACTATGATTCTTAGTAGGCGATATATATATATATATAATGAAATGGGAGAAATCTATGTGTATGCGAAGATAAGTTTTCTCGGGTTAAGTCGCGTTGGTTGTTGAGATTTACTCGTCGTTTCGGTGCCTTTTGGAGCCATTTTCAAGGGGAGGTGGGGGGACTTGCTTGATCGCAGTTGTTGGTTTAGTGGATGTCCTCAGAGATAAAACCCAACCTCTGAGGCATCCACTAAAGAGACCTGGGGACCAGCTAGAATGCCCGTGTGGGTTGCCACATCCATCATTACCTCCTAACTTTCCCTCGATCTTGCAAATGGCTCCAAAAGGAGAGCCGAAATGTCTAGTAAATATCAACAACCAATATGTTCTATAGAAATCCACAATTTTCAATGAATCTACGAGGGCAATTCGGAAAGTAACCTCCGATCAATCGCTTAAGTTCCTTATTGTCAACGAAATGTTTTCGCCCAGCACAATCAAAGTTTACTGTCGCCCGTTGATGAAACTGAAAAGAGCCATGCAGAACAAACCAAGGTCTGGAGTTGTGCTTTTGCACGATAACACGCGCCTTCACACAGGAGATGTTTTGCGCAAATTCAAATTGGATGGGTTTCACCAGCCTCCCTATAGCCCAGACTAACTCCTTAACTCCTTCTGATTATCATCTGTTCCCCGCAATGAAGAAATGGCTTGGGGGAAAGCATTTCGTTGACGATAAGGAACTTAAAACAGGCGGCCCCTTTTTATGAAGAAGGAATAGGTAAATAGGAAAAGCGGTATGACAGGTGCTTGAATAATAGGGGAGACTATGTTGAAAAATAGAGGAGAGTTACCTCTGATATATAAATAAATTTTTTTTTCTATGTGCTGTTTTTTTTACAGCGATTCGGAGGTTACTTACTCTAGAAAGTATTTTAAATTAAGTACACATATAGTATTTGAACCCGGGAGTAAAGTAGTCATAATTGATTTTAATCAAATTTCCTGAGCACAAATCTATTATTTTCCTTTTGGCAGCTTTACGATTTAGGGCCAGCTTTTGAGACATACGACTCTGACCCTTTAGTGCCTACACTTGAAACTTTAAGGTTCTTACTTAACTTCTAGGCCACAATTTGCAAAGCAACAAGAAATATTTTAAATTAATAAACTTGCCAGCCGAGAGCTAGGGCGTCCAGGGGTCGAAGGTAGGCGTAAAGCCCGCCGAAAGGGGCCATTGCGACAATTAATTATAGATAAATCTCATAATTTTATTGTTTATTTGTCTTTAATTAATTTATTAATTTTTCAGTTCAGAACAAGATGCTTCATCTAAAGAGGAGTTGAAAAATGATACGATAGATCTAACAACGCCCTCGCCACATTTAAAGATAACAGAAACTGAGGTGGGAAAAGGATTACGATGGTGGCTTTGCAGACCCCCACTTAAACAAAACAATTACAAGGTTGATACTAACATTACTAACAAATAAATAAACCTTTAAAATAGTTAATACTATAATGAAGCTAGATTTTTCCTTTGACCTTTTAGTATTATCTTTATTTATAAAGTAGTGAATGACAAAACTAAAGCCAAGCTGAAAGTGTTGGCACTTGAGACTCGTTAAAGTTCAATTTCAAAAATTTTTCATCTTTAACCGACTTACTTAGTGATATAAAAATTTTTGCTCATGGAAAATTGGCAATAATGAGATCTGAATGTTTTCGGTATGTTTGTTTTTCAAAGGGAAAATTAATTAAAGGCTTAAGCGTAATTTGAAAAAATGCTGCTCTGCCAGCTCTGGCGTCAATTTTGAGTTTCTCTTGCCTCTATAGGTAATATACAGAGAGAAAGTATTGCGATCATGTCAATATTTCGATGTCGAGACTTTGATGTATATACTTGTTTTGTGATCTGCTGAGTTTTAAAAAAGTGGGTCCCGCAAATTGGTCTGTCTGTCTGTCTGTGTGTGTATAACCATTGGCGTAGCCAGAAATTTTTGATGTGGGGGGGATCAAGAAATTTTTTTCAAAAATTTAAGATTATTTTAGGGTTTTTATAAATCATTTTGGTTTGTTTTTTTAGCTAGAGTAAATTATTATATTTTACTTTCTCTTACCCTATGTGAATTATAATTTGTATTAAATATTTAATCATGGCTTGGGCTCCATGGGGGGGGGTTTGAACCCCCCCCCTGGCTACGCCTATGTGTATAACGATTTCAAGCATGAGGAATTGAGTAAGGGGGATTGAAATTTTATATTGAAGTTAAGTACCCTCCGGAACATTTTGAACAAGATCGTCCAAAAAGTACTAGTATTTTACTGAAGTACTTTTTCAGTTTTTTTTTTTTCCAATTTCTCAAAATCGGCTTTAACGATTTAGATTAAAATTCAAAAATCAATTACTTTTTACATGCTCCTTAAAAAGTATATCAGTAAAATTTTTCGTGAAAATTGTTTGAAGAACACTTTGCTGATGTAATTCAGTTTTTTTCAAATTCACTTACCGGCTCTTCCTTCCATAGAGCCAATGTTAAATCCCTATGGGAATTTGCATGTTAATTTCGATTCAAAAGGGGGTCCCCTGGAACTTTTTACACATTTAAAAAAATGTTTTCCAATTCTTATGAAATTTTGTATTTATTTAGGATTCTATATTGTGTATAAAATGTCCAAATATGAGATTAAAATTTTGAAAAATAACCATACTTTATTTCAAGCATTCAAAATTTAAAACCCAAGTTTGTAACTAAGGTGTTATGAGAAACTAATTATATCTCGACACAAAAAACTTGAGCAACTAGTCACACCAGATTTTTCTTATCATGTTCAATAAGATTTGACTCGTTCTTCCAAACTTTTTTTTAAAAGCATCAAAATTCATTTGATTTTGGTTAACTTCAAAATTTTTCCATTATAAACTGAATTTTTCAAAACAAAAGAATTGGAGGATTTTTTTTAAATTTATATTATTGATTAATTTCTTTTCTAATTCTTTGTTTCAGACTTCTGCTAAAGTGGGAAGCGTGCAATTGTATTTTGAAGGCAAACGGGTAATATACGGAGGAGGAAAATTTAATTCAATATCTGAGAAGCCAAATTGAGACATTTGTTTAATCAAGTGTGTGGATGCATATAGATTAATGTTATTAAAAAGTATTTTATAAACCATTAAAGAAGTAAGTGAAGAATTTAACAATCAATTCCATCAATCAACTCATTTGAAAAAAGAAAATTTGATGTTTTAATTTTAATATAGGCCTATATGGAACCATATATATTATTTTATTTAACATTAAAATACATTTATATAAAATTTAATATATAGCTTCACCTTTTTAATCTTTATTTGATTTACTTTCTTAATATTCTTTTCATAAAAAATTTTGGCTTGTATGAAAACACAAAATTTTGAAGTTTTCTTGTACTATACAGTATTCAGGTGGTATGAATAAATTAGAAATAAAATTTTTTTTGATTTTTTATTTCTTAGGAAATAATTCAACTTGACGACTGGTTTGCGCAAATTCTCAGTTTCGGTCACCATATGTGAAACTGAGGATTTGCCCAAACCAATCGTCAAGCTGAATTATTTCCTAAGAAATAAAAAAATAAAAAAAATTTTATTTCTAATTTATTCATACCACCTGAATATATTACAAGAAAACTTCAAAATATTTTAACTTGCGGGCTGTAATTCGGAAACTCTTACTTTCTTTCATTATATATAATAGTAAATTGTGTTTAATTTGAAAAAAAAAAATATCAAATACAATTTTTTAATTTGTTTAACAACACAAATATAATAGTTAGATCTTAATGACCATTTAACCCACTCCTTTCTCCGAAACATCAAAAAAAATATATATATAAAGAGAAAGGGAAGAAATATGGTGCTAAAAAAAATTAAACTGTCAGAAATTATATCAGGAAATGTTACAATATTTTTTTGAATTTATCTGGATCGTCCATAGTGGGACTGATGCTTCTTTGAATAGTTTATAGTTTTCGTCAGGACCGGAACTAGGAGATTTGTTAGGAGGGGCAAAATTTAATTTACCACCGCCCCCTCCCTTTCCACTGGCCGTCACTGTTACTAACCCAAATTGATTTTCAAATTTTAATCTTTCTTTAAATTTGAGTCAAAAATTTTCACGCCTCTAAAATTTTGCCGCCCTAGGCCCCCACGGGCCTAACCATATATCCACAGATAATGGTAATTCTTGCTTCTTAGAGGGGGTGGGAATTTGAAATAAGAATATATTTATAAATTATGCATATAATAATATAGTTAAATTGAATTTGTTAATTTCTTGGATACATTTGATTGCGATGTGTTCACTTTTCAAATATTTCTTAATAACTCATTTCCAGGGCCGTATTTGGGTGATTCTTTTACAAACCGAACACTTTCTGACCGACATGTTTTTGATTTGGATGAAATTTTTTTTACGGGTTCTATAACGAAAAAAAAGATAGCCATCCGCGAGGATTTTCTTTTTTCTTTAATATTTTGGGAAATAGAGAGGGTCGAAAATGTGAAAATTTGATGATTTTCTGCTTAGACGCTCACTTTTAAAAATTCATAACTCTGGTTCTATTTGAGCTAGGAAAAAACTTTTTTTACCATTTTAAAGCTAAAAGAGTGAAGTTTAAGAAAAAAAATTGTTCCACCAAAATTTATTAAAGATTTCACATTGTTATCAACAATTGAAATCTTTAAATCGATTTTAACAATGGGGCCCCAAATGTATCACTTTTTTATTATAACCATCGCATTCTACGTCGAATTTTATACCGATAACGGTTTTTTAATCGATGGAGAATCAATTAGTACTATTGAAAAAAAATCCCGCCAAGTGATCTCATGCGGTAAAATGACGTCATATCAAAAATAAGAAAAAAAGTCCGGGGGTATTGAACCACTCTTTCTAAAACTATATTTAGATTTAATTTAGCTTTTATGGTCAAGTAGCTATCCGTTGTACAAGTAGGGCTATTTTTCGATATTTTTTGCCTAAAAAATGAGGTTTTTCGAGAAAAAAACTAATTTTTGGAGTTAATTACTCGGGATTTTTTTACTTATTCTATTAGAGGTTTTCTTTCTGCACCAAATGACTTCCCATTTAGTCTGATCTGATTAGCCGTTCGGAATCTACAGGGTTTAAACTTTCAAATTAGAATTTACCGCAGCGCGGTAAAATAAAATGATAGGAAAAAAATAAATGGTGAAATCTTTAGCTGAAAACTCATTCTTTCTAACCGTATATTCCCCATAATTATACCTCTTAAGACAGAGGAGTTATGCAAGCCGATAAACTTTTTCGTTCATGCTCTAGGGCAACAAAAAAAATCTTTGCACGAAAAAGTTTATCGGCTTGAATAACTCTTCTGTCTTAAGAGGTATAATTATGGGAAATATACGGTTAGAAAGAATGAGTTTTCAGCTAAAGATTTCACCATTTATTTTTTTCCTACCATTTTATTTTACCGTGCTGCGGTAAATTCTAATTTGAAAGTTTAAACCCCTGTAGATTCCGAACGGCTAATCCGATCAGACTAAATGGGATGTCATTTGGTGCAGAAAGAAAACCTCTAATAGAATAAGTAAAAAAAATCCCGAGTAATTAACTCCAAAATTGGTTTTTTTCTCGAAAAACATAATTTTTTAGGCAAAAAATATCGAAAAATAGCCCTAGTTGTGCAACGGATAGCTACTTGACCATAAAAGCTACATTAAATCTAAATATAGTTTTAGAAAGAGTGGTTCAATACCCCCGGACTTTTTTTTCTTATTTTTGATATGACGTCATTTTACCGCATGAGATCACTTGGCGGGATTTTTTTTCAATAGTACTAATTGATTCTCCATCGATTAAAAAACCGTTATCGGTATAAAATTCGACGTAGA
Source organism: Euborellia annulipes (assembly GCA_023213315.1). Lineage (NCBI taxonomy): Eukaryota > Metazoa > Arthropoda > Insecta > Dermaptera > Anisolabididae > Euborellia > Euborellia annulipes. The sequence continues at coordinate 23,289 of JAKCPI010007651.1, forward strand.
ATGCGATGGTTATAATAAAAATGCAATACAGTTGGGGCCCCATTGTTAAAAATCGATTTAAAGATTTCAATTGTTGATAACAATGTGAAATCTTTAATAAATTTTGGTGGAACAATTTTTTTCTTAAACTTCACTCTTTTAGCTTTAAAATGGTAAAAAAAAGTTTTTTCCTAGCTCAAATAGAACCAGAGTTATGAATTTTTAAAAGTGAGCGTCTAAGCAGAAAATCATCAAATTTTCACATTTTCGACCCTCTCTATTTCCCAAAATATTAAAGAAAAAAAGAAAATCCTCGCGGATGGCTATCTTTTTTTTCGTTATAGAACCCGTAAAAAAATTTCATCCAAATCAAAAACATGTCGGTCAGAAAGTGTTCGGTTTATAAAAGAATCACCCATTTACGAAGAGGCGAACTAGGCACTCGCCTGGGGCGGCAAAATTAGTGAAAAAAAACCTGCTTATTTACATACATATAATTTTTTTTAAATAGAAAAGTATTTGTTTGAAGTTGAAAAGCTACAGGTGTGTTCTCATTGTTGGGGTGGCAAATGCATAAATCCGCGCCTGCTAATTTCATTTTGTTTTTGTGAACCCCTTTTCCTATTTTTCCGCCCCCTGTTATCTGCTGCCCGGGACACATGCACTCACTGCCTCCCCCCTAGATCCGGCTCTGGTTTTCATTGTGGTAAAAATACCTGAAGGGAGTACGATCCTGAGTATTTATCACCTCGCGCGCCACCATAAATATTAAAATTAACTAGGGGCTTATTTATTTAATATAGCTATTTTTTCATATCTATCTAGTTACAGTGGACAAGAATTCTGGCGAAAAGCTCAGATTTATTCGTCATAGAATTTGCTTAGTTTGATTGTTTTTGTCCAACTCGTCTTCTGTAACCCTTGTCTTTTTCTAATTACAAGCGCATACCCAGTTGACTCATTTATTTTAAAATAGAACTAACACAAATATTAATATTTTAATTATAATTCCCCCCCCCCCCCCCCTCTTCAAAAAATTTCCTAATTACAGCCTTGAGTTTAAAATGTAAAAAAATCAAAATATTTATAAGTGTATTTAAAGAATAAAATCAGAAAAAGAAGTATTATCAAATAATACATTAAAAAATAATTTAAGAAAAAATTATTTATTAATAAACCACACAGACTAAGATCAGACACTTATCTGGAGATGCTGTCCTTGGATATATATTTTTTAATTAAATTTTTAAAAGCAACTACGCGCTCTAAATTTTGGAGTAAATTTTAAATTTCGTGTTTGTTTTTTTTTGTTAATACATTTCAAATCATACCGGTATAAAAGGTACCGCTAAAATATTAATTTCTCGATCTTCTACTCAATTATAACTTCTGAAGGTGACACATTTCACACAAGTGTTGATTATACTAAAATCATTGGAACATATAACCTTTTGTTTTAACTTAGTTTGCCTCATTAAACCATAATGTTTCAACTAGAGCCAACGGTACAATTTTAAATTTAATGAAATATTATTGTTTTTTTTTAACAACTCCTCCTTACAAAAAAAGTTTTCTTACAAGGGCATTTTGCGGTTTCTCTAATCTCATACTAAAAAACCAGATAAGTCTGTCTATTATATGTATTTTTATATTATTTATTGACGATATATACACGTATATATTATAATATAATCTTATAATACTCGCAGTGATAGGTTAAAAAAGATATGCAAATCTAATTTTTATTTTAGCTTTTTAGTTTGCTTAAAAATCGTCTACTTACTTTTTAATGTAATTTAAAAAATTTTTTATCATAAATCCGAAGACTGAAATGGAACGAAACATTGAAAACCTATTTGAAGAATTAATAATAACAAAATTTACTAGAAAGGTTTCGTTCGAGATGATTCATATTCCTGTCAGGGACGTATATATATTTTTTTCGGGGGGGGGGAGGGGCTTTTAAATATTCCCCTCCCCCATAAAAAAAAATATTTTTAAATTACCGGATATCCTGAGCATCCAAATTTTTCCATTTTACCTTCTTTTTTTTTTTTTTTAAGTAAATTCTCCCCTCGTTACTCAAACCCTCCGTTTTTCCCTGTTGGGAATATTATCTGACCTTTTTGTATACGAGTTTTATTTAAAAATTTCGGAGGAGGTGGTGGGTCCGGCTCCCCCCCCTTCTTTTATATACGCCCCTGATTCCTGAAGATAGATAGCTATCCATTTTGCCATCTTTCCCCTCATAGCTCCAGATTCGTCATTTCCGACGCCTCAGGGATGTTTCTAAAACTTCCCTACGGCATCGAAATGTTCGCTATTTAGTCGATTTTTGAGCAGGAATATGGATCATCTCCTGAAAGGTCGATTTCAGGGCTCTTTTCCTTTTAATCCTCGAAATCAAGTGCCCTCGCTCTATATGGCGATAAAGAGGAAGATTAAAATGAACTCATAATCTGGAGAGCTGTTCAATACTCATTTATTAACAAAACGAGACCAAATGTTCATTTTTTTAAACAGTGAATAAATAGATCAATGTTTCATTTCATTTTCATCTTTAAAGTTTACTTTTAATATATACTTGCTTAGATTCAGATATACTGTATTTTATATAAAAGCGATTATTTTTGATATCGGCATCTTTCTGAAAAAATATCTCTAGTAATGAACTCTTAGATATTCATTATTCCTAAATGGAAATAGACCAACATTTATCATTAAGGACAAGATTTTTTTTTTTATCTGTTACTTTTTATACTTTTACTTAAAATGCAATGTATTAATAAATTCTTTGTTTATAGATAAAAATGTGCGTTGAAAATCATATTGGGATCTTTAGCGTTTCAATACGCTACCTGGTGGCTTAAAGTCGAACTAGCGATTGTAGGATTAACCTTCATACGTTTAACGTGATATAAGGGACAAGAACATTTAAACATCTGATATAATTGTATTATTTAAAAAAAAAGTTATAACCCACGAGTAAACATTATTGTTAGATTAATAAATAATACATACATACACTGAAATATTCACAAATATGAAATTTTCTCCCTTATAAAAATAAAAGCAATGTGTATCTACTTTGTGTTTATGGGTGTAAAAGTCATGCATCTAAGCATTAAACAGTTCGATTTCATTCTTTTCCAAAAAAAAGACAGTATAGTATAGTGAAAATTATAAATAATTTTATTGTAGAATAATCAATCTATCAGATTTAGAAGCCTTCTTTTTAATTTTTGCCTCCCATCTTTTTTTTGTTTTTCTCCAAATCAATTGTGCTCGAGCAAAGGCCTCTCATATCGTATTTTTTTAAGAGCTGATTTATGTGAGTGTATTCCAAACACTATTTTTGTCTGTACACGTGATATTTTTTAAATCATCTAAATTATTTCTGTAAGTACAAAAAAAAAAAAATTTATTTTATATTTAATTACCGGTATTAATTTTTTAGTTAATTTATATCTTGTATTTATTATTACAATAAAATATTTCCAACACTTTTTGGCTAACATCATATCAGATATCATAAATAGCGGTTACAGAATAAAAGTGCCTTTAAATGTTGCTTGCAGTACTTCCTAATCCAGCCTTATACGAGCATCCATCCCAATTGTTATTATTATTGTTATGAAATTTGATCATTTATTTCATGAAATTCTTTCTCGTAAACTTGTTGTTTGTAAACAGAAAGCAAGAATTTGGTCTGTCATTGAAACTGTCATTACTATTACTCACTTTAAAACATGACCAGGATCAATAATATTGTCTCCACAAATAAAATTTCTATTAGTAAGTGGTGGCAGAAGAAAACCTACAAATTTCCTGTACCGTCACACCCATTTTTTATTTTTAATTAAACTTTTTTGTCTCATAAAACACGAGTACTTGCGTATCAGCTCAGCCATTCAATCCTACAATCGCTAGTTCATTTTTTTTGCCACCAGGTGAAGCCACGCCTCTCCCATAGATCCCAATACATATTATGCTTTATCACTTTGAAAGAGTATTGAAAATAGCTCTTATTTCGCGATCTGAACAATCAGTCAAAAACAAGTTGAAAGAGGGTTTAAAACAACGGGCGACACAAGCCATCGGAGATCAATCCTAACAGCCTTGGAACAACTCGAATGCAGGTCGAACATTGCATGATTGTCTATCGCCTTAAAAAATTTGGCAAGCTCTGTAAAATAGCTATATGGATCTCTCATGAACTCTCCAACAAAACAAAGTCGAGAGTCTGCAAAATTTTAACGAATTGTTGTAAAGAGTTTTGTCAAATTCTCGACCTGTACCACCGGTCTGATTCCTTCCTCTTCTTTAAGGCTTGTATTGAAACCATTTTCCAACTTGTTGGAAAATGTTTCTTTAAAAGCTTGTTCAGATTGCGAAATTACTCTGCAACTTTGCCTCCTTTTTCAAAGTGGTAGAACAGGAATATGATATAATCCAAAAAAATTCACCTATGGCACAAGTAGAATTTAATTAAATTATTATCTAATTATAGATAAAAAGAATAACACAAGGTTAAGTTTCAAAGGATTTTATTTTAGCTTATGCGACTTTTGACCTCATCTTCAGTTTGTGTCATAGCTCTGACGATGACGTATTAATGTCGAAATGGGCATAAGCTAAAATAAAATCCTTTTGAAACTTAACCTTGTGTTATTCTTTTTATCTATAATTAGATGATAATTAATTATTAATTAAAGGAATATAATTTTTGAGGCACATTTTTATTTATCGACAGAGAAAGGTGTGTTAATTAATTAAAAACATTGCATTAAAAGTTAAAAGTATAAATAGCAACACAAAACAAAATACTCTTGACATTTTGCATCATCTCAAAATGTGGTCTCAACTAGTTTGACCTCCAGGACATAATCTCACATGAAGAGAAATTTTAAAAAATGAGATACAATTTATTGTCAGAAAGATTGCAAGAAATCATAAATAATAATATAGACATGATTAAAAAATTGTAAATATTGAAATGAATCCGTCCATATTTATTAAATTAATTTGATTGTTTTAAATACATTTTTGCTCAGGACGGGAAGAGACCCACTGTTCCTAAAATACTTGTGTCTATTCAAATGGGCAGGGGTTATAAAATTTAATTTTTTTTTTTAATTTTAGTCTACTCAATCTAGGGTGGTCCTTATTTTAGACTTTTTCGACGATAGTTGAAATCGGTTCCAAATATATTTTAAAAAAATTCCTGCCAAATTTCAGGTCTTAATATCAATATTAACCCGTCCCTCACGGCAGCCAAAGTTTTAAATGGAAATAACAAGGGAAAATATCTTTTGTGTCTTTAAAATTTTTTAACTCTTCAACGGAACAACTTCTTGATAAGACCATAACATATTCTTATAAGAAATTTAACGCTCTACAAAAAAGGTCTTAGGATTTTTGGGTTACTCTATTGGTTCAAAAGTTGAAGTTATAGTCACTTTCAGGGGCGTTATAGAAATTTTTTTCGGGGGGGGGGCCGAACTGAAAATTTTTCTGCGGAAAATTTTTTTTAAGAAACTCAATTTTTTTTCACACGAAATTTTTTGCGGAACATTTTTTCCTATGCGGAACCAAAGTTTTCCATCCTGCGGGAAAATTTGTTGCGCTGATGTCTGTATATCCCTATATATGTATGTGTGTTTGGGAAATTTCGGGGGGCCCGGGCCCCCTCGGCCCCCCCCTTATATACGCCCCTGGTCACTTTCATGGTTTTTTCTTCAACTTTGACCTCGAATAACTTTTGAACCAGTAGAGTAACCCAAAAATCATAATGGACAAAATTTTAAAGGCACAAAAGAACTTTTGCCAAGTTATTTCCATTTAAAACTTTGGCTGCTTTGGGGTACTGGTTAATATCAAGAGCTGAAATTTGGCAGGAATTTTTTAAAATATATTTAGGACTAGGGATGTTCGATTATGGAAAAAATAATCGATTATTGGGTCCGGACAGACGAAAAAATAATCGATTATACCTTCGAAATTTTTGCGAAAAATCATTTTATCTTTTTTATAGCAAAGCGAAATTTTTTCCGCCTCTTTTTGGAAAACAAAAATTTTTTCCCCTTCCGTGAAAATCTTTTGACTTTTTTTTTTAAATACTAGTCTCATCCCATCTTTTCAAACGCAAAAATAATCGATTTTTTCCCCAATAATCGATTGTTAAGAATAATCGATTATTTTTTTTTTTTTGTAATCGGTTACTTTTTAAAGAGAAAGAAAATAATCGGTGAATAATCGATTATTTTTCGCAGCCCTATTTAGGGCTAGCGTCGAAAGAAATTCGAAAAAGTCCAAAACAGGAACCACCCTAATCCAATCTGTGAACCACGGTTTTATTGTCTTGTAAATTTTGTAACTATTATAATACTATCGGCCTAAAATTTAATAAATAAATATGAGTTGAGTTGATGGAGGATGCAGCTATTAAATCTATATTGAAAAATTCTTTTTTGGAATAAAATATAACATAAAAAGAAATTGTTGCAACATACGGTATATGCCAAGTATAAACATGTGCATATCTATTTATTTCGTTTCTCACAATCAGTGGCGTCATTTCAACTTTTCTTGCAGGGGGCAAATTTTTCTTGGGGGGGGCAAACATTTTTTTTCTTAAAATTTACTTACAAATGGGTACTCAAATTTAGCCAAAACATATTTAATTTAATTAATTGTTTAATTTTGTACAGTTTGTATACTCGTAGATGTATTTTGGAGCATTTTATTTAGAATAATATAAAATTTTATAAAAATCAGAGCCTTGGGGGGGGCAAATGCCCCCGCCCCCCCCAAATGACGCCACTGCTCACAATAAACATTATTTGATTTAGACTGATTGATGACAAGAGAATAAAAATAAAACATGTCGAAACGTCCCGAAAAAAAGATCTGGCTGCATCCTGTCCCTCAACTTTACTCGATTTACCACAGCCTTTCGCATGACATCAATTAATAAATAAAACACTATTTAGATTTCCCCCAGGTCTGCTATTTTTTTTAAATTTCACTGGACCGCAGGTTGGAGGTGGCTGATTAAGACTATATATGAAAATTGTAGCTTGTCACCATAAAAGAACCGTCCGCAGATTTAATATTAATGTATAAGACCTCACTAATATATAAGATAGAGTTTTATATTTAATGTGTTTTACACAAATTTCTTAAATGTTTAAAAATAAATTCGTGAAATACGTGTATAATTAAGTTAAGTGTATTTAGATAAAGTTAATACAATCTAAATATAAACTTTTCACATACATTTAGTGCAATGTTTAATTTAATGTATAATTTTAATTAATTTTAGAAATAAACAAAAATATAGAAGATGATAAATTTTTCTTCTTTTAAACTTAATATGATTTATTTAAAAACTTTTGTTTTTATTAATTTTACTATTATAGATTTAATATTATAGATCTCTTTAATCTAAAATGATGATGTATTTTATTATTTTCTTAGCTTTTAAAATATATGTATATATTCCAATATATAATAAAGAACAAATGAATATGAATTATTATTTTTTTTTCTTAATTATATAATTATTCAAATTTTTTAATTTTATATTAATAAAATCATTTTGAAACTCGGGAAATAAAGAAACGACCATGATCTTAATTATTTATTTTCTTATAAAAATTATATACAGGGCATAGATAATTTAATATTTATTAAACAGATAAATGAAATTATAAGTTATCATTAAAAATAAAAGGAAATTGATAATATGATTTTAAAAAAAAAGTGCAGGAGGTGGATTTGAACTCGCGAAGTTTGGTTACGTGAGAGTGGAAAAAAATTATAGATGGTCGATTTATCCACTTGAGCCATACTTTATTTAATTGATATGAGGAAAAATAAGCCGTCATATGAGAAACATGAAATAAAAAAGTATTAAAAAAATTTTAATATTCCACATATGATATATCATTTTTCTTTACTTTTTATGCGGATTAATAATTTATATTCAAAATTTCAATTGCATGCATAGTTTTCAAATAATTCAATGGACAAAAGTCAGATTGTTTATGCCTTGATGTAATTAAACCAAAAACTCTATCTAACATATGATACATGTCATTAATTCTTGAATTTCCCCTGATTCCAGAGAACTAAAGCCCTTTTAATTATATGATCTAATTTGGGAGTTATTAGCGATCAAAGTTAAGTATATTTTCGATCTTAATGACATCAACACTCAATTTCTATATTATCGAAAAAGCTTATTTAGCATTGTCTGATTAAAACCAAATTTTTACCAGAGATTTATAATTAAAAAATGAGTTTTTTTCTAAAGTTTCATTGAGATTGGTAAAGAAATAAATAAAATATTGACTATTTTATAAATTGAGTTTTAGAATTTGGGATCTCAGGTGCAAGCCTAGACCCGGTTCATAGACGGCTCTCTTTACCCATCCGGGATCCCGAATTCTAAAACTCAATTTACAAAATAGTCAATATTTTATTTATTTCTTTACCAATCTCAATGAAACTTTAGAAAAAAACCTCATTTTTTAATTATAAATCTCTGGTAAAAATTTGGTTTTAATCAGACAATGCTAAATAAGCTTTTTCGATAATATATAGAATTGAGTGTTGATGTCATTAAGGTCGAAAATATACTTAACTTTGATCGCTAATAACTCCCAAATTAGATCATATAATTAAAAGGGCTTTAGTTCTCTGGAATCAGGGGAAATTCAAGAATTAATGACATGTATCATATGTTAGATAAAGTTTTTGGTTTAATTACATTAAGGCATAAACAATCTGACTTTTGTCCATTGAATTATTTGAAAACTATGCATGCAATTGAAATTTTGAATATAAATTATTAATCCGCATAAAAAGTAAAGAAAAATGATATATCATATGTGAAATATTAAAATTTTTTTAATACTTTTTTATTTCATGTTTCTTATATGGCTTATATTTCCCCATATCAGTTATACAAAGTTTGGCTCAGGTGGTTAATTCGTCATCAAGCAATCTATATTTTTTCCATTCTCACGTAACCAAACGTCGCGAGTTCAAATCCACCTACTGCACTTTTTTTTTTTATTTTTGTAAAATATATAAAATGATATTTCAAATTCTAAATTGCCCCCTCCCCTGAATAAGCAAATTTCCGCTCCCCCTCCCTCCAAGTTGTGAGCAGCACGAGGTTTTTATTTACCACCCCGTAGCGCTTCACTGATTAAAATGTTGGTAAATAAAAACCTCGTGCAGCTCACAACTAGGTCGGTCCCTTTTGTTTTTCGCCCCCAGCCCAGTTGCGCCCGTGGCGGGCGCCTGTTATGCCACACCCTCGTTACGGCCCTGCTTTCACATCAGTAAAGTGTACTTGAAACGATTTCCACGAAAAATTTCACTGATATACTTTTTAAAGAGCAACTGAAAAATAGTTCATTTATGAATTTTGAATAAAATCCTTCGAGCGAATTTTGAGAAAATCGAAAAAAACTGAAATAGTACATCAGTAAAGTGTACTTCAAACGATTTCCACAAAAATTTCATTGATATACTTTTTAAAGAACAACTGAAAAATAGTTCATTTATGAATTTTGAATAAAATCCTTCGAGCGAATTTTGAGAAAATCGAAAAAAACTGAAATAGTACATCAGTAAAGTGTACTTCAAACGATTTTCACAAAAAATTTCATTGATATACTTTTTAAAGAGCATCTCAAAAATAGGTGATTTTTGAATTTTGAATCAAAATCCGTTGGAGCTAATTTTGAGAAAATCGAAAAAAATCTGGTGTGACTGGGCACAGCACACAACTTTCTCTTACCTTCGGTAATCGAAAGTTGTGTACTGTGCTTGTCACACCAGATTTTTTGTGTCGACATGTATTTAGTTCCCGGCAGTAGGGAATATATGAATTCAGATGTAAAATTTATAAGTATGGGAAAATATTTATATTTTGTTACCATGGCAACCATTTCTCCTATCTTTTCTATGGAGTGCAAGAGTAAAGTGGTCTTCAAACAATTTTGAGGGCAAAACGAGAATATACATTTGAAAGAGCATCTAAAAAATAATTGATTTTTGAATTTTAATCAAAATCGTTAGAGCGAATTTTGAGAAAATCGAAAAAAACTGAAAAAGTACATCAGTAAAGTACAGTACTCTTTGGCCGATTTTGATTAAAAGCTTATTTTTCCGGTCCCGGGGGGTGTTTAACTTAAATATAAAATTTCAACCTCCTAGCTCAATTCCTTCATGCTTAAAATTGAACACACACACACCCACCCACACACACACACACCCACCCACACACACACAGACAGACCATGTCGCGAAAACCACTTTTTTGGATTCAGGGGACCTCAAAACGTGAAGATCCATCAAAATCTCGACATCGAATTTTTGACATGAATCCAATACTTTCTCTCTATATATATATTACATATATACATAGGTAAGAGAAAGTAAAAAAAACTGAAAAAGTACATCAGTAAGTACTAGTACTTTTTGGCCGATTTTGTTCAAAAGCTTATTTTCATCCCTTGGGGGGAGGTGTCTAAATAAAATTTCAACTTCGTAGCTCTTTTAGTTTCTTTTTGTTCACAGACAGACCATGTCGCCAAAAACATTTTTTTGGATTCAGGGGACCTCAAAACGTGTATATCCATCAAAACCTCGACATCGAATTTTTGACATGAATCGAATACTTTTTCTAAGAGAAAGCTAAAAAGGAAAAATCAATAATTATCAACTTTTTTATTTTTTTCCGGTTCCCTGTTTTTGTGGCCAAACAAATAACCCTCTTGGGTTCTTCAAGGAAACGAGAAATAATCAGTTCTAACAGAGGAATTTATAAAATGTTTCTTTCATCTTAATTAAATAATTTTATAGACAAAATAATAAAATAAATTTCGACATTAAATAAAAACTTAATTAATTTATCTCTTTTATTTAACTTCTAGCTCCTGTCTTTTTCAGTTTTTTCGAATTTCTCAAAATTGGCTCTAACGATTTTGGTTAAATAAATCATTCTTTTTAGGTCCTCTTTAAAATCTATATTCTCATTTTGTCCTGAAAATTGTTTGAAGTCACTTTACTGATGAATTTCAAATTTTTCAAATTCCTTTCCGGCTCTTCCTTCCATAGGCCAATGTTAAATCCCTTTTCGATTCAAAATTCGATTCAAATCTCCTTTGGAACTTTTTCACATTTAAAAATTTTTTTCCCAATTCTTATGAAATTTTGTAAATTAACTAGCCATTGTAGAGTGTGTTAAAGAAAGAAAAACAGAAGTAAATGCAGCCAATGTAGAAACTACATTTTATTAAGATCAGCCCACGGCTAAGTTTCGATCTCGGTTGGACCATCATCACCGAGAGTTGGTTTGGGGCTGTGACTCTGATGATAGTCCAAAGGGAGGATCGAAGTCGTGGGCTGATGTCAATAAAGAAGCTGCATTTTCTTTCTTCAAAATAATACAATTTTTTTTTAAATTAAGTATTTAGGCATGTAGCTGAAAGGCCCGGCTCCTCCAAGTGATTTAACCCCCTGACCTCCTCTTTCATTGTCTTGACTATGCCTTAATATTTGATACAGTTGTACTGCCTATTAAAAATAAATCACAATAGCCCCAGGCAACCTACGAGGAGAGGGAGTTGCTGTGACACCCGTCCTGAGGAAGGGACGTAAAGAAGTTCTTTCCTTCTCAGTGATGCATTCTTCGAAAGGAGTAGGCTACACGCCGGGCTGAGGGAGTCCCGCTCAACTAGGACATCCCCATAGCATAGAAGAGGTTGGATATAAGGAGCCGGTTGGAACCAGAAATAAGGATTAGTTCACTAGATAGAAACGAACAAAGGAGGAGGAGTTAGAGATAGGAAATAATGTAACTTCACGGGGTACCGGTAGATGGCTACCAAGGCGGTTGGGTTTGAGGTGTGTGTCTTCGTACAAAAGCCCTCGGGTAAATAAACAGGGATCCCGATAGGAATTTAAATAAATTAAAAGTTACGTTATTATAATAATGTTTCTCATTCTTTTTACTTTCTCTTACCTATGTATATATGTAATATATATATAGAAAGTATTGGATTCATGTCAAAAATTCGATGTCGAGATTTTGATGGATCTTCACGTTTTGAGGTCCCCTGAATCAAAAAGTGGTTTTCGCGACATGGTTGTCTGTGGGGTGGGTGGGTGGGTGTGTGTTCAATTTTAAGGATGAAGGAATTGAGCTAGAGGTTGAAATTTTATATTTAAGTTAAAACCTCGGGACGAAAAATAAGCTTTAAATAAAATCGGCCAAAGAGTACTAGTACTTTACTGATGTACTTTTTCAGTTTTTTTCGATTTTCTCAAATTTGCTCCAACGATTTTTTTTTAAATTCAAAAATAATTATTTTTTAGATGTTCTTTAAAATGTATATTCTCATTTTGCGATTGAAATCTTCTGAAGACCACTTTACTCTTGTATTTCATAGGGAAGATAGGAGAATGGTTGCCATGGTAACAAAATATAAATATTTTCCCATACTTATAAATTTTACATTGAATTCAAATGTTCCGTACTGTCGGGAACTAAATATATGTCGAAAAAAAATCTGGTGTGACAAGCACAGAACACAACTTTCGATTACCGAAGGTAAGAGAAAGTTGTGTGTTGCCCAGTCACCCAGATTTTTTTTAAATGAAATGAGAAATTTTAAAATAATGCCGCGATAGAGCTCTACTAACGAACTCTATGGTGATAACCTGGAACTAAGCTCGGCCCCAGATAGCAAAGCAGCGCAGCAGCAGCAGCGACAGCCGATTACTTTGCAATTACTCCCTAGCATTTAGAACTCATCTAGAAACAACTACAAAAAAAAACACACACATACACACACACACACTAAACAAAAAAGTATATTTTATACATTAAGTTTTTAATTCTAAACTTTTTACAATACTTATCATATCGATGATATAATCCCATTATATAATTATACAATTTAAAAAAAAAATAAAGTTCTATATCTTAAAAATTTTATGCGTCTTTTGTGATTTTACTTTACGGGGGAAATGTCGGTCCATTTGTAAGTTTTTAGTGACTTATTTGTTCACATGAGAGCTTCGCGCCATTTGCTATGGCTCTGGTGAGTAGATGCTTTTATTTTTATTTATTTTCAATTCAATATAAATTATATTATTAATTAATTAATTAATTGTTTAAAAAGGAAAATATTCCATCCGACATTATTGATTAGAATTTTTTGTTTTTCTCTTAATATTATTTATCTGACAATAGTATATTGAGAAATTTGTAAGATACTTTAAAAAAAAAGTGTTATTTTTTCATAATAATTAATATAAAATAATCTTTAGTGAATTTTTTTGCTCCATTTGTGCTATTCGATTGATACACTTCAAGGACATCAAAATAATAACAAAGTTTTATCAATAATTTTAAAAACTCTTGAATTTCTTTTTCCAGGTAGATTCGATTATTTGAAAGTGTTCAATAAGTTCCAATTGATCCTAAATTTTGGGATAATTCATAAATAGGCCTAGTTTTTAAAATTTAAACAATCAATAAAAAAAAAATAGAAAGATGGATTTAGAAGTTAAAGAAGAGAACGATTTAGGCCTTTTTGGTGACGGATTTGGAGCCAGCAGCCCATGTCCTCTTGAAGAATCTAGTCCTTCAGAAAATCAAGAACAGATATGTAAAATTTGCAGGTGAGAAATTTAAATATATATATATATTATAAGTGTGAACTTCATAATAAAAATGTTTATTAACAACTTGTTAATTATCAACATTCTTTTCATCATTAATTCTGATCTTAATTAATAAACAATTTTTTTGTTTCACTGTGATAATAAGTTACAATATTTTATACAATTATAACAATATAAATAATGTTTTGTAATTAACAACTGTGAAATCTTCACTTTATTTAAGACATCATTTGGTGCCTATATAATTTTAAAAAATAATATTAACTTTCATCACTATCATGCCAAAATTAAAGCCTGATGCCATTGAATATTGCTATTTTCAGTTCAAATTTATTGTACCATCATCAGCCTTTGATTCAATATAAACTGCCCAGATAGAGTTATTAATATACAGGCAAGATATATATACAGTGAGGGACAATATTAAGTCCCACCCATGCGTTTTCTACTTGTGATTATTTCATTGTTTTTATAAAAGAAAATGAAAATCTTTATTGGAAATTTTCTAGATTTGAACTATAAAAGTTTTCATTAAAAAATATATAATATTTTTTTAAACAACAATGAAATAATCCCAAGTAGAAAACGAATGGGTGGGACTTAATTTTGTCCCTCATTGTACATATTGTGCACTACTGATGTTAGATCAATTAATTTGATTCGAAACTTTTCAATATTTGCTTTTTGAGGTTGTGGCTGTGATGTGATATAATGCAGAATTGAAGATATCAGCCAAATTGGGATTACCTAGGTTCAATAAAACTCCCAGAATAAGACGTTTCGGCCTGAATTTATTTGGCCATCTTCAGTTATTGGGAATTATACACATAGTGCAAGTGCACATGTGATCAAACCAGGACTCGTCAATAATAAAATTTATATATATGGCTCCTGTGCTCCTTATTGACGAGTCGTGGTTTGATCACATGTGCATTTGTATTATGTGTATAATTCCCAATAACTGAAGATGGCCAAATAAATTCAGGCCGAAACGTCTTATTCTTGGAGTTTTATTTAACCTAGATAATCCCAATTTGGCTGATATCTCCAATTCTGCATTATACTTTTCAATATTCACTAAACATCCAGGTTTTGGCTCTCTTGCCCCTCTTCCTTCTCATTTTATTATATACAGTATATATATAAATGTTTGAAATCATTCATTTGAACACATGGCATCCATAGAACCAATTCATCCGAGAGATTTTTCTCAAATTAATGTACCTTATAATATTTTTGTATAAAACAATTGCAGAACATATCCATAGTTTTAGAATATGAACCGGCACGGTTAAAATGTTAACGTTGAATAACGATTTTTGACCGCGATAGATAAAACCACAAAGATTTATCTGTCTGTGCTAAAACTTTAGATAAATCTCCGTGATGCTCTACTAATGTTTCAGCTTCTTATTTGATATTCTTTTTATATATATATTTCAATCCACATAATGAATATTTTCATAGAAACTATAAGTAAACAGAAAATTATTTAATTACAAATAACACTCTGGGAAAGCTTAAACTCCATCATAGTATGTTGTTTTTCCCTTATAAGCCTAAATTTCTTGCCAGGTTTGTGTAATAGTTTGGTGGAAGTGTATAAATAGGCCACTGCAGTAAATGGGAAAAACAATATATATAAAAAATATGTACTTTATTTTAATTTTTAACTTAATAAATAAACAATGTTTCTTATAATATTTTGTATAAAACAATTGCAGAACATATCCACAGTTTTAGAATAAGAACCGGCTCGGTTAAAATGTTAATGTTGAATAACGATTTTTGATTGCCTGGTTTGAGAAGTTAAAAATTTAAATAAAGTACATATTTTTATATATATTTTTTTTCCATTGGACTGCGGTGGCCTAGTTATCCTTTTCCTGAATACATACAGTCCTGGGTGAGTGCTAACATCGTAATTGTTTGTATGTAATGAGTTGAGATCTACCATCTATATTTATAAACTATCCTAAAACCTAAAGGCTAATAATTTTTTTAAAATAAAGATTATTCAGCATCATACAGAACAGCCTACAAAAGTAAAAATAAAAGTTTTCACGTCTCTATCGAATTCGACTAGTACTTGTTAAACTGAAGCTACATGATCGTTTGATTCAGTGTTGAATCCAACTTTTGATTTAAATTATTCGTCAAGTATCCACGGTTCATTCAGTCTTTCAAAATTGTTAAAATCCCGGAGTCGCTCGTATGGGTAATACATGAAAATTTATATATTTAGTATGTACTGGCAAGTTGACCCATCATACTACTTCTAAGTGAGAATGATGATGATGGGCCAACTCCCTAAACGTCTCGTTGGATTGAAAAAATCGGAGGCTTTTTATTTTTGGCTGCCCCTGCTCCTTCTGTTTATAGAAAAACAGCCATGGCTTCATTGATTTAAAAACGATTGATTTCTTTTAATTTTCCTCCTATATTCAAAGCTTTTTTTCATATTTAAAAATTTAGACCCCAAGGGATGTGGGATCATATTTGTCTTTTAGATTTTTTACTCATAATTTTAAACATGTCATCTTTTATTTATTAAATATTGTGAATTGGACGCGTCTCTTTATAAGTTGAGTTTAATTTATATGATATATATTTATTATAATATAATAAATAATATAAGATTAATTTAATTTATTATTAAATAATTTGATTTTTTTTTTTATTTTAGTGAAAAAGTCTGCAATCCTAAACTCCTTTCCTGCCTTCATGTGTTTTGTGAATCCTGCTTAGAAAAGACCTTAATGAACGAAGCTGGTGATAGTGGAAGATGTAATAGTATTATTACTTGTCCAAAATGTAAACAAGATACAAAGGTAAAAATATTTTTATAATTAAATTTTCATTTATAAAAAGTAACTAATTTTCATTAAATTAATATTTAAAAATATTCGAATGAAAGTGAATTAAGTGAACAATTTAATAAATTTAATTTATTACTTATTTTGTACTGATTATATATATTTTAAATAGAAAATTTTGAAAAATAACCATAGTTTATTTCAAGCAGTCAGCATTTAAAACGCAAGTTTGGAACTAAGGTGCTATGGGAATCTAAATATATCTCGACTCAAAAAATCTGGTGTAACTGGCGCACAGTACACAACTTATCTTTATATCAATAGAAGGCAAGAGAAATTTGTGTGCTGTGCGACCAGTCACACCAGATTTTTTTATATAAAAGTACACTTATTAAAAAGTATTTTAATAAAATTTACATTTTCCAAAATATTAATACTTGAAAGTTATTTTCTTCTTATGTGATGAATTCCTTCATTTCTGTTGTGATGTCATTAGGTAGAGATAGATTTATATTTATATATATGTCGTAGACAGATCGTGAAATTAGACAGTTCATGAACTGTCTAGATATTTCATGAACTGCAGCCAGATCGTGTAATGGTCAAACAGTTACATGATCTGGCTAAAAATTTTAGACAGTTCATGAAATGCAATTGGGCCTCAGACAGATCGTGTAATGCTCGAGAATTACATGAAATGTCTAAATTTTTTAGGCAGTTCATGAACTACCTAACAGCAGTTTTGCCGATCCTGTACTGTTTGTAATTTAATGCAATAAATCTAAAAAAAAATTTTTAATTTTTCGAAAATCAAAAAAAGGGCTTCTATAAGTTGTAGACATTTTAAATCGCTTTAATTTAAAAAAAAATTGAGGTAGATAGCTTCAAATTTGTGGCCGCTGGAATCCCCCGAGACGGGCACCTTAACTCAAGATTTACAAAGTGAGGAAGATTTGGAAAATTTA
The DNA here is from genome assembly GCA_023213315.1 of Euborellia annulipes. Classification (NCBI taxonomy): domain Eukaryota; kingdom Metazoa; phylum Arthropoda; class Insecta; order Dermaptera; family Anisolabididae; genus Euborellia; species Euborellia annulipes. The sequence continues at coordinate 40,759 of JAKCPI010007651.1, forward strand.
GTAATCGATAATAATAATAATATTGAAAAAAATTGACTTTTTCCAGATCTTTATTTGCTTTACAAACAGTACACGATCGGCAAAACTGCTGTTAGGCAGTTCATGAACTGCCTAAAAATTTCATGTAATTCTCGAGCATTACACGATCTGTCTAAGGCCCAATTGCATTTCATGAACTGTCTAAAATTTTTAGCCAGATCATGTAACTGTTTGACCATTACACGATCTGGCTGCAGTTCATGAAATGTCTAGACAGTTCATGAACTGTCTAATTTCACGATCTGTCTACGACATATATAATTTTTACTATTGCTTAGAAAAATTCTGTCTTTAAATAAATTTTCATTTCACTTAAATCATTATGTTATATATGTTTATAGTCAGGCACACACAATGCAAGGATTAAACACAAAAGTCCTCTTCTTGCTTAGGATTATTGGTTTCGTCCATATTAAAATTTCTAATTTAAAAAAATTTATTAACTGAATCTATCTCTATATATATAATTGAGAAATAATTGAAGCGTGGAAGTACCAAAGGGGGTAAATGCCAAAAAACTGTTTAAGAACAGAACAGTGCTTTTAGTTGCCATTTTATCCACTAAATGAAGCAACAACACGATACGCAAACATAAGGTTTATTAACTAAAGCAGTTTTAATTTAAAAAAATGGTTTACAAAACAAAAATACTGTTAACACACAAAAAAGATAACAAAAACAAATCTGCTAAGTTTCTTTAAAAGTCTTTGTGTTCTTGTTTATCTGAATAATCAAACATGGTCTTAATGGAGTATTTCTTATTATCGGAAATTTTATTAATGTGATTTAATAAGTTCAATGACAGACACCGGCCGGTTGGTACTTATAACTAGAGAGCAGAAAAAAATCTTTCTATTTTTGTCAATTTTGAGACTTTCGGATGTTCTCCACCGATCTCTCAAAAAAAAAACGTTTTTTGAGAAAAAAAGAAATTATACATTATATAGTTGTGTGCTGTGCGACCAGTCACACCTGATTTTTACTTTTGTACTAATGAAATCAAATATTTTTATTTATTTAATTATATTCTAAATAACTCTGCCATATTTCGATTGTCGAGAGATAAGGTCTCTATTTCTTTTACTTTCTCATATTATTAAATGTTAAAATTTAGTTCGACCTTTTTGCCAAAAACAGACAGTGACAACTTTTAACACACCTCAGAAGCTTCCAAATTTTGATAGACACAAATTTCCTTTCTCAGGGCATGCACCTGGGTACACTGAGGGGCAATATTAAGTCCCATCCATGCGTTTTATACTTGTGATTATTTCATTGTTTTTAAAAAAATATATATTTTTTAAAGGTAACTTTCATGGTTCAAACCAAGGAAATTTCCAATAAAGATGTTCATTTTCTTTTATGAAAACAATGAAATAAACACAAGTAGGTAAACGCATGGGTGGGACTTAATATTGTCCCTCACTGTACATACTACATTTCTAACAGAAAATCTCAAAAAATGGCACATACTCCCTTTGGTACTTACACGCTTCAATTGTCAAATTGATACCTAAAAGAAAACTAATTTCATTTCTCTTAATACCTTAATTATATGCTGTATATATTCCAAAAGTTTAATCAAAATTGGATTTTAATATATGAAGGGGCAACTATTTGTTTATTAATTACTACACTCATTAGGTATTTATTGTTATATTGATATCTTCTCATTTCGAATTTGTTGTATCATTCTTTAATAACATTCTTATCTTTTTTTCTGGCACACTTAAAAAAAAAAAAAATTATTTACGCATTCTAATGCAATATTTTGAAACATATTTATTTACGTCACTTGAGTTAGATACTTTTAATATATTTTTGTAAATTTTTACCTAAGATTTTTTTCTTGCTCATACTAATGCAATAAGCAATGATTCATTTTATACATTTTAACAATATTTTTATTTATTTCTAGGTTGGCATGAAAGGAGTTACATCTTTGCCTAATGATTATGTCTTAACTAACATCATAGATATGACAGCGATTGAATCTAAAGCGGTACTCTGCACTAGTTGCAAGACCAAAGAAAAAGCTGTGGCTAGATGCTCAGATTGCGCCAATTTCCTCTGTCCTAATTGTAATACTGCACATCAATTTATGCGCTGTTTTGAAAATCATCATGTTGTCAGTTTTGATGAGTTGAAAAACTCTGATAAAGCTGTGCCAATACATAAGCCCATTTTTTGCGATATACATCCTACGGAGAACATGAAATTCTATTGTATTTCATGTCAGGTAAATAAATTATTTTCAAGTTTATTTAAAAATATACCTTTAAAATTATAAGCATATCAAAGTATAAACTATTACGAATAAGATATTTTGTATGAATTATAAAAAAAAATCTTTAGTAACATTGACATAATCAGAAAGTAGCCTAAGGATGTGAAATGTGGACAGTAGGGGGGGGTTAGAGAGAGACCCCCCCGCCCGGGTGGGGGGGGGGCGGGCCGGCCGCCCCCCCCCCCCGCCCGGCCCGGGGGAACGGGGAGGGGGAGGGGGGGGGGGGGGAACGAGAAGGGGAAGAGGGGGGGGGGGGGGGAAGGAAAAAAAAAGAAAGAAAAGGGGGGGGGGGGCGGAAGGGGGGGGGCCCAGGGGGGCTCGGGTTGTAGATAGGGAAAAAAAATACCTTGCTTGAAAGATTTTCTTCAAACGAAGAGGTGATTACGGAAACGAGAGAAGTTGGACAATATCTTAATCAGAGGGGTAAGGCAAAACTTAAAGTTATACTCAAATGACTAGAAAAAGTGAAAATATAAGAAAATAGACCTAAAAAATTATTAAATAAAATAAATCTAAATAGAGAAATAAATAGTAAACCCGCCTACCGTTAAATTTCTAATTCTCAATAAAACCTTAAACTCCTTATAAAGAGTTAGAATAATATTGTTTCATAAAACTGAAAGATTGAGCAAAACGGCTCAATGACAAAACATTTTGCTCAATGCCAAAGCAGAGCAGAGCAAAACGTAATGGCAAAACGTTTTGTTCAATGATGTCGAATCATGTCCAATTGTGTTTTGCCTCCTCGGTGTGCTTTGACCCATAGAAAAGCATTGAAAAAACAGTTTTAGGCACGATTAGTCAAAAACGTTTTGTCCGTTTTTGCTCAATTGGTGTGCCTTCGTCTTATTGAATCCACGTTTCTTCAGGCTTAATTAAATTCATATTTATGCCCAATTGTATCAATATTATTATTTGGTTAATCTTATTTTTGAACAGGTACCAATTTGCAATGATTGTCTTGTAAAAGAACATAAGGCTCCTGAACATCAAAATGAACGTATAATTGAGGTGGAAGAACGTCAACGAGAAGAGTTGCGCACTTTAATGAACGAATCGCGATCTAAAGTTCAGCAATGCGAGAAAGCAAGCACACGACTTGAAAATGCTCTGAGCGAGTTACAAGCACAGAGAGACCAGGCACGAGATCTCATTTTAGAAACCTTTCAGAGTTATAAGGCGATATTAGAACGTACCAGAGATCAAGTTCTTGAACGACTCGAGAAACTTCATTCAACTCGAGAACTTACTATTATGGATACATGTCATAGGTATTTTTACTTTTCAATAATTATCAACTATTTTTATTTATTATTCCGGTTCACCATGTATATTATGTGGCCAAACAAAATAACCCTCTTGGGTTACTTCAAGAAAACGAGAAAATAATCAGTTCATAACAGAGGAATTTATAAAATAGTATTCATTATCATCTTAATTAAATAATTTTATAGACAAAATAATAAAATAAATTTCGACATTAAATAAAAACTTAATTAATTTATCATCTTTTATTTAACTTACATAGCTCACTGTACTTTTTCAGTTTTTTCGAATTTCTCAAAATTGGCTCTAACGATTTTGGTTAAATAAATCAATTACTTTTTAGGTCCTCTTTAAAACCTATATTCTCATTTTGTCCTGAAAATTGTTTGAAGTACACTTTACTGATGAATTTCAAATTTTTCAAATTCACTTTCCGGCTCTTCCTTCCATAGAGCCAATGTTAAATCCCTATTTCGATTCAAAATTCGATTCAAATCTCCTTTGGAACTTTTTACACATTTAAAAATTTTTTTCCCAATTCTTATGAAATTTTGTAAATTAACTAGCCATTGTAGAGTAGATGTTAAAGAAAGAAAAACAAGAAGTAAATGCAGCCAATGTAGAAACTACATTTTATTGAGATCAGCCCACGGCTAAAGTTTCGATCCTCGGTTGGACCATCATCACCGAGAGTTGGTTTGGGGCTGTGACTCTGATGATAGTCCAAAGGGAGGATCGAAGTCGTGGGCTGATGTCAATAAAGAAGCTGCATTTTCTTTCTTCAAAATAATACAATTTTTTTTTAAATTAAGTATTTAGGCATGTAGCTGAAAGGCCCGGCTCCTCCAAGTGATTTAACCCCCCTGACCTCCTCTTTCATTGTCTTGACTATGCCTTAATATTTGATACAGTTGTACTTGCCTATTAAAAATAAATCACAATAGCCCTCAGGCAACTCTACGAGGAGAGGGAGTTGCTGTGACATCCCGTCCTGAGGAAGGGACGTAAAGAAGATTCTTTTCCCTCTCAGTGATGCATTCTTCGAAAGGAGTAGGCTACACGCCGGTGCTGAGGGAGTCCCTGCTCAACTAGGACATCCTCCATAGCATAGAAGAGGTTGGATATAAGGAGCCGGTTGGAACCAGAAATAAGGATTAGTTCACTAGATAGAAACGAACAAAGGAGGAGGAGTTAGAGATAGGAAATAATGTAACTTCACGGGGTACCGGTAGATGGCTACGGCCAGAGGCCGGTTGGGTTTGAGGTGTGTGTCTTCGTACACGAAAGCACCTCGGGTAAATAAACGGGGATCCCGATAGGAATTTCAAATAAATAAAATTAAATTAAAAATAAATAAATATTACTTAAAAGTTACGTTATTATAATAATGTTTCTCATTCTTTTTTATTTTCAATAATAAATTTCTCTCTACTTTACTAATATGAAGAAATAAATATATTCGTTGCAATATCTCAGGAATTGTACTTACCTACTTATTATACTCTGGTTTACTTTTATACCTCGCTTTTAATCATTATAAAATTATTCACTCCTATTTATCTACTTTCTATATTATATTAATATTTACTCCATATTTAAAATGAATTTTCAGCGTGGAGAAGACAATTGAAAAAATGGACGATGCTTGTAAATTTACTACCCGATTATTAGAACATGGAAATGCTGTAGAAGTGCTTTCTCTTAAGAAACTAGTAGGTGCTCAGCTTCTCAATCTTATAAATAATACACCTCAATCTGATGTTGACACCGCTATTGAATTCGTAACTGACATGGATAAATTTGAAATGGCAATCAAGGTATTGTTTTTTATATTTATATTAAATAAGGGTTAATTAATTTACATTTTTATTAAAATCAATTTAAGTTTCTCTAGCTTTTTATTCTAAAATAATTTTTATTTTCCAGGCTACATTTGGATCATTCCGTCAGGACATGGCGAAAGAGACTACTCCACCACTCCAACAGCCAGTCGTCCCGCAAACTTCGGTTTCTGGTCCAAAAGCGTCTTCTGTTCAACAGCAGGCATCACCTGCTCCTCCCCAAAAACAGCCAACGCCCACTCAACCCCCGGCGTCTCTTACTTTAAGTAATGTCTTAGGCATTATGAGTGCTGCTTCTTCTCCTGTTTCTCTTCCAACTTCTTCTCTTCAATCTTCTTTTGAAGGAGAACTACAATCTGCAGCAGCAGCTGCAGCAGTTACTAACGGTGGTCCATATGGCTCTATTTCCTCTGCATTACACCAGGTTAGATATCTGATATTTGTTTATTTTTTATTATGTAATGAAATTAAAACCGATTGTCTGCTTTTGGATATAGTCTAAAGAGGGATAAGGGAAGAATTGTTCTCGAATCGGGTTTTTTTTTTTATTTCTTTGATTCATAATACCAAATGAGACCTCACTTTGGGAATAGAATTTTAAATGATGATGCACGCTTCAAAATAATAGAAAAAGTCTAAAAATAAATCGTCTTTATTGGCGAAGGAATTCGTAAATTATCTGAAAGACTGTGAACTTGCTCAGACTCAAGTAAACTAACCTCTAAGGCAGGGATGGCGAACCTTTTTGAGACGTGGGTCAAATTTTGTTAATATATAGAAGGACAGGGAGAATAAAACCAGCAGCTAGTGGACGCCTCTCACTTCAATTTAATTTGTAAATGTTTCGACCGGCATCACGACCAGGAAATATTTACAAATTAAATTGAAGTGAGAGGCGTCTACTAGCTGCTGGTTTTATTGTTTCACTCGTCAGTCGGAGCAAGTGCACAATACTCCAGAATAAGTAGTCGAAATGTTGTACAGTATTTATATTTTTAATAAATAATTAATGCAAAATGTGGTCTGTAATTAAAAACTCCCATAATAATAATACAAACCACAAAAGCATTAATAAACATTTTGAATTTTTACAAAAAAATACCCTAAAATCTTTTTGTACATCTAATATAATTAATATATAATATAATTAACTCAGATTATTTGAAGGTTCTATTAAAATTAAAATATCTCCCTTGAAATTCTTAAAATAAATCAAAATTTTTTTTTTTTTTTAGGAAAATGCGAGCGTCACTCCAAGTCTTCATGGTCTTACGAGCATTCAAGAATATAATCTACAACAGCTGGCAAGTTTAGCGGAAAAAGAGGCAGCGGCTGTAGCTGCTGCTCCAAGCTCGAATCCAAGTCCCACTCCCTCCTTTACACTGGCTGATCTCTTCAGTGGTGATTTGAGTTCAACAAGCAACGCAATCAATAATCTCCAGGCACTTGCCAAACTTGGAAGTGTTTCGCTCAACAACCAGGGTAAGTCCTACTATCCCTGGAGATCCTCTCATTATTATGATTAATAAAAAATTTCATTCATTCACTTTTCATTTTGAGAGGATAAATACAAGACACCTATCCATTTCATCACTCTCATTTTTATTTTAATTCACTTTTCCAAACTTGTCCCATCTTAACTAAGTTCCTAATAGGCAGAGTGCGGACAAAAAAATTCTTTTGTCACAGCTTGATAGTCGCGCTGGGAAGACAAAAAAAATTGCTCGTGCCACGCTCACAACTGAAAACAACTTCTTAACAATGATATTCTTATTCAATCTTATTATCTGTGTCTTTCAACAAGTTATATGCCAAATATCCGTTACCTTATTAGACTTTTATAAACATCGAATTAGGTAATAGTTGTTTTTTTTTTGCCGGTTAATGAAAAAAAATGTTTGTAATAATTCATCTGCATTCATTTTCATCTCATTGAATAATATTGATTTGAAGCACCTTTTGTTTGTCAGTTTATTACATATATATATATATATATAAATATTTTTAAATTAATTAATTGTAATTTATTTTAAGATTTTGCACGTTATATTTAAAATTGAGATTGGCTACAATATACAATAATTAATCAATTCAAAAATGTTTATTATACATCAATTAACCATTTTTCATTTTTTAAAAACTGATATCTCTTAATTATAATTCACTCCACTTATATATAATTATAAAAAAAATCTGAATTTGAATTTCTCTGGGCACTTTTTTGAGACATTTCAATTAAAAAATTCCCTTTCAATCTGTGTCTTTGTTCAGTTCGAGACTAAATTTCTTTTGAAGAAAGGTTTCAATCAATATTCGGCGTTTGATTATATAATAATGTGATAATCGGAGTATCAGCACCAGGTAAAATTTTAAAATTCGATCTTTCAAGGACATCGATTTTATTGAAGCATCTTCAGACCTTACATACCTCATGCCAATGAGATACACACATCAAAGTATCATCATCAAAGAAAATGGAACAGCGTTTTGATCATATAAAAACTTGAGTGGTCCTTATGCAAACAACGACCAAACATACATCTGTACATACAATATTTACTCGCCTGAAAATTTTAGAAGATCCATTTTAAGCATGTAAAACTTTTAATTTCGATATTCAAACAGAACGGGACAGAAAGACTGCAAATTATATATATAGATTTTAGAATTTTCACATTTTATACTTACAGATGCTTAAATAGAAGTGAAATGGATAGTCTATAAATTGAATTTTAAAAATTTTCCAATTTTATCTGCCACTGACTCTCCTTTATTACTTTATTAATTAAATTTAAATTGAAAAAGCCTGGAATGACAACCAGCAAGTATCAATTTACTGGACATACTGTCACACAAGATTTTATATGTCAGTTTTTCATATGCAAAAGATAAAAAGGAGCTGGCAGCCAGGTGGTCAGTCTCCACGAAATAAAACTCTCTGTTTCCCTAACAGAATGGACTGATTATCTACCTGCCAGTTTCTTTTTATATTTTGTTTAAATACAACAGTCACTTTAAAAGGTTTTTCATATATCACCTGCTGAGAATGCTGAGTGGCGAACGAAACGTTAAAACGTCTTCTCTTTTGAATGGCAAAATGGCGAAAGTATATTTCCATTCTTTGCCATTGATTTTGACATATTCATTTGTTGCCCGGATGTATGTTTATAAAACTTTCAAACGCCTTTTCTCGAATTGTTCAATTTCGGACTTATCCCACTCAACATCCTCAGCAGGCGATATATCTATTCCTCATTTTAGCCTATTATAAACTAAGAGTTCAAGATAACTAGTTGCATGTAATGAGAGGAGGAGAAATAATTCAAGAAAAATATGAGGAACCTCTTTAACTACTAGTGGAGATATTTCAATCGTCTTATCGCCTGCCCATCATTAGTATAAGATAGAATGAATGAACGATCCAGCGACATAACTTTATTACTATAAGCTTTTTGGCATTAAAGGGGGTGTAGGAGCGGCGTTAAACGTACTTAAAAAAAACTAGACTATTATAAAGAATTTTTCAATGCGGTTTTTTAAAATGAATTATATTCATAAGGGATTATTGAGACAGAAAATTATAATTTTTTTAATGAACTATTAAAAAATTAAGGAGCTACGGGAGCGAAGTGTTTACGCATGTTTTTCCCGCTAAGATGGCGTTGTGTGTCATTAAAAGTATGCCCAAAAATCAAGTAATTCAAAAATTTGCCAAGAGATGTCAGAATGGTAGCTAATAATATTTAATGCATTTGGTTGATTTTCATTGATCTTTTACCAATAAATACTTTATAAATGTTATTATATATTATGTATCTTTTATAAAAGCATAAAAATTTATAAATATAGGACAGATATAGGCCAAAAGGGGATCAGCTGTTAGACTAGCCTGCCATCTATTGCAAGAATGCTGAACTAATTTGACAGATGAATTTTAAATAAATCATCTAAGCTTATTTTAAAAATTTCTTAATTAATATGTGATTAATAACAATAAATTCATTTTTAAATTTAAAAAAATTAAAGGTTATTGGGACTGATTGTTTTTTTGTATTTGCTTGATAACAAAAAAATTAATTACGATAATTTTTTAATAAGTCATTAAAAAAATTATAGCTCCATGTCCCAATAATCTCTTATGAATTTAATTCATTTAAAAAAAAACCGCATAGAAAAATTCCTTATAAAAGTCTAGTTTTTTTAAAGTACGTTTAGACGTCGCTCCTGAACCCCCTTAAGGAAATTTTTTGTTATCAAGCTAATACAGTTTCGCGTATTACTATGGACTAATGCAAGAATTTTTGGATTGTTATGCTCCAGATGTGTTCCTATCTTTAATTAAATTTCCCGTGTGACTAATAGAGATTGTTAACTTCTTTTTAAAAATTAAAAATAATGTATAATAAAACATTTAAAAAAATAATTATAAGAAAGGAAAAGCCTAAGATTTATTCAATTTTTGAAGTTGTCTTAAATTTTTGCAGATTGTTGTTGGAAGAATAAATATTATTTAGATCAGGATTTTAATGGCTGATGATTGTATTTACAAAATTTTGTATATGTAGGCCTAATCTTTTTAGGCCTGATGATGGACAGCAAGCATTGAAACTGGAAAAAATTTTGCAAATACTCTCATCATCTATTAATTGATTTAAAGAATATTTGGTATTACTTCAATTTGCACTAACTTCCAGCAAAAAATGAAGTTCTTTTAGGTATTTATAGTCAAAAAATCAACCCCCATTTTTTAAACTATTTTATAATCAATATTGTAAAAGATAATATTTTAGCTAAAGCTAAATATATCTGATTTCACTAGTATAATTATATGATTTTACATTATTAAATAAAATCATTATTTAATTTGGTGAGTTTAAATAAATTTCCTTTTCTAGTCTTATAAAAAAAATTTGCATTAATCGATTTAATATAAAATGTGAATAATTTAAAATTTATATGTTGGTTTTTGTATTGTGTTAATCTTATTTAGGATTACGATTAATTAATTTTAGTAAAAAAATTAATATATTGTAATAAAATTGCCTAAACTAATTCCTTTTTAAAATTAAGATAATATCTTCTATATAATATACCAAATTATCATAAGTATTGTTCAGTAACATCTTAGTATTTAATTATTTTAATTTGTTATCGATTATTATTTATATATATATATTTTTTTTTAATAGTTTTCTTTTTTCTTTTCTTGAAAAAAATAAAACATTAACATCATCACATATTCCATTTGATTTTTTCACTTACCTACTACAGCTACGAGTCATTTTTTCAACTTCTTTGATACCAGATCCATTCACACAAGCTGCAAACAGTTTTTAAACTACTTTCCAATTTCAACACATTAATTCGATAAAATAAAAACATAATTGATTTGAAACCTGCTAGCTGCCCGTGTGAAAGGACATAATAATAAAATAACAACACTATATACGAGGGATATCAGAAAAATGAAGATACAAGACGCGTAGTTCTGGAAGGAAGTCTTTTTTATCTAGTGGGGATCCAGATGAAGCGAACGTCGTCAGTTTCTTTGGAAATTTGAAAAAAAAAAAAAAATTCTGCCAAAACTGCGCTAAAAACTTCGTTTCCGGATATTCCTTGTATAGAGTAATTTCTCGCAACAATCATTAATCCCATTTTTTTACTCTAAAGATTTAAAAAAGATGCATCATCGCTAGAAGTTAGGGCAATTACTTATTCATGTGTATATAGATTTATTCAGACCCTCTATAAATTGTAAATTTCTTTTGCTTATAACTTGTTGAACCAAAAAATAATAGGAATTTGAATACAAGTGATAACGAATTTTGATTAAAATATGCGACTTAATTAACACATTCAAAATTGACAACAAAAAAAAGACTCAAAAATTGAACAATTATTATTAAAGTTTAGAAATTGTACTTATTGAGTTTGTTTAAAAAAATTAAAGCTTTGATAAGTTGTAGGTTTCGAGGATTAATTAAGTCTTATTGTTGTTAAAATATATGAACACCGGACATATGGACAATATTTATTTATTAATAATGTATTGAGCCACCCTTTGCTTCTAGAAATTTTTTACAGGTTATTTGTGTCTATTCTAAGTTTTCAACCTCTCTGTGCTAAGTTTAAGTAGGGTGGGAGGTGCAAAAACCTCAAAATTTTTGAACTTTTTTCAGTTTTTCGCTTATATCTCGTAAACTAAGCATATTTTATGCACCATAATAGTTTACAAAGTTGTAGAGTATTAAATTTGCTAAAATTTGGTTGATAAATCGAATTCAGAGACTCAATATTAGCCGAAATACTGCCGATCAAAGTTTCTATTTGTTTTACATTTCAAGAAACTTTGACTTTGGCCGTATCTCGGTTAATATTGTGTCTACAAATTCGCAAATTTTAGTAAATTTAATGCTCTACCACTTTGTATGGTACTATGGTGTACAAAATATGCTTAGTTTACGAGATATAAGCGAAAACTGAAAAAAGTTCAGAGATTTTGAGGTTTTTGCACCCCCCTCCCCCCTAAGTCCCACGAGGTCGAAAACTTAGGTTAGACATCATAGAGTAATCCCAAATAAACTAAAAATTTCTACAAGCAAATGGTGGCTCAACACATTATTAATAAATAAATATTGTCTATATGTCCGGTGTTCATATTATTTTGTCTAATTTATTAAATTCAAAAATTTGAAATTGACACACATGAAATTCCAATAATATACTTAGTCCATTTGTGGTCTCTATGTTTGTCATAGATCTCACCAATGGACCATTAAATAGCGGCGCCTCCGGACCGGGAACTATGGTCCTAGGCCGTAGTGCCACGTCTCCAAATTTAGAGATCAACACTACTTTGAGCACAATCAATGGAGCTGGACCTTATCATCAGTCTTTATCTGGCTCTCCATCGCCAATACTCTCCCAATCTGATGATATTCTATCGACAGAGGGTACAATCGCTCCCGGTCATCTAATCCCGACTTCAGGGAATGGAACAGGCGCAGCTAATAGTAGTGGAGGAGCGAGTAGTGGCGGATCAGGCGGCGGAACTGGAAGTGCTTCCGGGACTGGGAATGGAAGTATTTTCCATCATACACGTTCTGCAAGTGGCAAATTAACACCCATGCAGATTCGTTGTAAATATGGTCAACTGGGGCCGAGCAAAGGACAATTCAATTCACCCCATGGCTTTTGTCTTGGGAGTGATGAAGATATTATCGTTGCAGATACTAATAATCATCGTATCCAGGTAATTAAGTTTTTATTTTCACCTCCTTTTATTATATAAATAAGACACTTAATTAAACTAAGCAACACAAAATACAAAAAATATAGTTGCATCAGTTAATTTGAAGTTAAATTTCCTAGTTTTTTTAATTACTCTTCCAAGGAAAACCGTAAGTTTAATGGTTTAGCAGAGAATGTTTATAAAGATATATACCTGTATATATATAATAATAATATTAATAAAATTTAATTTATGTTGCCCCATTTACTAGACCACTTATAATTCAAAGGACATTTCACTTAATATAATATTAATTTTTCGGAAATATATCTCCTACCAGAGTTTATTGGAAAACAAAAAAAAAAAAAATACCATATCTCCGTCTCTACCAAGATCACAAAATTCACCTCCCCCACCCCTATATTTTATTGTAAAAAGGAATATCGAAAAAAAGTTTTTTCCTAATGTATGCTTATTCAATTTATGTATATGGCGCGATCCTATGGATACTGAAACCTTAAATAGTCCATAGTCCTTAAATTTATATATGGGTCATTCTACAAAAATGGATTAACTTCGCGTAATTGCAAAAAATTCAATGACTACCAAAGATATATTGACTCTTTTTAAACATCAGTTAATAATTTTTGGGCACACATGATAAATATTGAAATTAAAAAAATGTAATGAAAATATTCGTCTTCTTAACCCTAAAAGTCAGTCCCCTGGGATGCACCACCTCAAAAAGTGAACATTTAAATGCAAATTTATTTTAAACTATTAGATTTATATCATTATTATCCATACCGATATAATCCCAGATAGCTTACTTTATTTAAGCGTTGTTAAGCCATAAATTATGATTTTAAATAAATTTACATTATTTTTCATTTTATTTCAGTCACGATTCAGGCGTCAGTCCCTTGTCTTATGTTAAATTTGAAAAAATATTTGATATTATACACTGTTGATAAAATAATTATCTGTTTTATATAAGTTTAGGGTGTAAAGATGGCATTGGTGCCCAAATACCGTTAGCTATTTTTTATTTACTTTTATTATTATTTTTGTGTCGAAAATCGGCATGTAAACACTCAAATTTGTCAGTCCCCTGGTAAGTAATATTTTGGAAATTTATTAATAATTATTTCAACAATATACTGGATTTGCTGTCTTTTCATTGTTATATTTGATATATAAAAGAAAAAAAAAGTATTCCATATCAATTAACAGATATTTTGTGTTTTATATCAAAAACGTCAGTCCCTTGGAAGTTTTTCAACAATAAATTTAAGAGGCTGATGAGCTTATATATTAATACCAAAAAAATAAATAAAAAAAATCTAACAAGGAGAGTCACGGTTGACTCGTCTCCGATTTTGATCTCCTTTTATTTGGTGAATCTATACTGAAAAATATTTGTATCCTGATCGAACTTTTCGTCCAATGCGCCCTGTAACAATTTTTTTTCTCATCTGAAATTTTAAAATCTGAAAAGGATTGCTATAAGGCTCAAAGAAAAGCATATCAACAACAACAACTGATAGCGTAACGGGTAGAGGAGAGGGTCAGTAATCCAGGGATCCCAAGTTCAAAACCTGGGTTGTCATTTTTTTTTTTTTTTGTATTATTTATTATATAAAAAATAAATATTATATTATATTATAAAAATATTTTATTTATATTTGCGACATATTTATTACATATTTATACAGAAAACAATGAATAATAAATCAATTAGATATATTGTATATATGTCCGAAAAAATATTACCTTTTTTTTAGAGACGCAAAGTTTTTGCCACCAGCGAAATCAAAATTTTCTTCATGTGCCCTTCGCGGAACATTTCCTCTTTTGTGGAGCCAACATTTTCGCCTATGGGGTTGCGCAAACATTTCGGGGGGGGGGAGACCCATTATTGGCTCTATATTCCTATATATGTACGGTATATGCCCTCGGCCCCTCGACCTCCCCCTTATATACGCCCCTGAATTATTCATTTATATATCTAATTGACTTATTATTCATTGTTTTCTGTATAAATATGTAATAAATATGTCGCAAATATAAATAAAATATTTTTATAATATAATATAATATTTATTTTTTATATAATAAATAATACAAAACAAAAAAAAAATGACAACCCAAGTTTTGAACTTGGGATCCCTGGATTACTAATCCTCTCCTCTACCCGTTACGCTATCAGTTGTTGTTGTTGATATGCTTTTCTTTGAGTCTTATAACAATCCTTTTCAGATTTTAAAATTTCAGATGAGAAAAAAAATTGTTACAGGGCGCATTGGACGAAAAGTTCGATCAGAATACAAATATTTTTCAGTATAGAATCACCAAATAAAAGGAGATCAAAATCGGTGACGAGTCAACCGTGTACTCTCCTTGTAAGTGTTACTATATGGATACAATAAAATTAACTTAAAAATCATTACAAACAATTGAAATCAAAGTTAAAAATTGTGCATTTAAAATTGGACCCCAAAGTTAACCCATTTTTGTAGAATGACCCATATTGAATTTATTACACTGGGGAATAAAAAAACAAAAATATTTTCTGAGGGATAAACTTATGAAGTCAATTTAGATAGCTCTGATGACGAAGTACTCAAGCTATAAATTGTTTGTTTGAATTGACTCCTGTTCTCAAGATAAACAGGACCAAAAACCCCAAAAGAAATCGCATAAAAAACCTTTTTCTTAACTTTTATTGATAGGTTTTTGTTTTTTATAATTAATTTTATTTTGGCTGGTGATCAGGAATCAAAGTTAGAAGAAAACGCAGCCAGAAGTTTTTCTTTAAAAAATATATTTCTAACACCTAACGATTCGGAGAAAAGAAAAGATTGTATCTTAAACAAAAAATTCATCTTATGTTACACCATAGGTCAATTCGTAATACAATACCAAATATATATACATAATGACATCTAACAGCACCGAAGATGGCCTAAACCAAAGCTGAAACGTTAGCCGTTAGAAATATATTTTTTAAAGAAAAAATTCTGGCTGCGTTTTCTTCTAACTTTGATTCCTGATATAAATTTTATTATTCTTTGTATCATTTATAACACTTTGTTTGCAATCATTTAATAATTTTAAAATAAACATTTTAAAAAATATTCTCCTCCCACTACAGTATAATAAAATTTCCATTATAAATTGATTTGCCTTTATCTCAAAAAGTAAAGTTAATTCAACAAAAATATTATTATATTCAGAGGTCCAAAATTAGCTAAAATTCATGGGCGTAGCCAGGGGGAGGCAGGGGGGGCCGTTGCACAGGTCGCACAGCACACAACTTTATCTTACCTTCGGTAACAAAAGTTGTGTTCTGTGCTACCTTGGCAACCATTTCTCCTATCTTTCCTATGCACTACAAGAGTAAAGAGGTCTTCAAACAATTTGTAGACAAATGAGCATTTGTAGCAAAATGAGAATATATATTTTAAAGAGCATCTAAAAAATTTAATCAAATTTGTTAGAGCGAATTTTGAGAAAATCGAAAAAAACTAAAAAAGTGCATCAGTAAATTACTAGTACTTTTAAGCCGAGTTGAAAAGCTTATTTTCACGCTCGAGGGGGTGTCTAACTTAAATATAAAATTCGAACCTCCTAGCTCAATTCCTTCATGCTTAAAATTGAACACACCATGTCGCGAAAACCACTTTTTTGGATTCAGGGGACCTCAAAACGTCAAAATTCTCGACATTCAATTTTTGACATGAATCCAATACTTTCTCTCTATATTTGTTTGCATTTATTTCAATTATTATTAACATTAAAACTCCCGAAGATCCTAAATGCTAGAAAATTCTCTCCATTAACCCATAAATCACTATCATAGAATAATAATTATTAATGGAAATATTTTCTCGAATAGATATTTGAAAAAACGGGAACGTTTAAATTTCAATTTGGAATTCCCGGCAAAGAAGAGGGTCAACTTTGGTATCCTAGAAAAGTAGCAGTGATGCGTTCATCTGGAAAATTTGTTGTGTGCGATAGAGGAAACGAACGATCAAGAATGCAAATTTTTACCAAAAATGGCCATTTCATAAAGAAAATTGCAATTAGGTATTTTTTTAATTAATAATTTAAAATAATATATAAATACATTATTAATATATTATAATTTTTTTAAATAGATACATCGATATTGTTGCTGGTCTCGCTGTAACATGCACTGGTCAAATCGTAGCTGTTGATAGCGTATCACCAACTGTATTTGTTATTAGTGAAGGAGGCGATTTACTTCGATGGTTTGATTGCAGTGATTTTATGCGCGAGCCTTCGGATATCGCTATTTCTGGTAAAATTATTTAAATTTCTATTTATGGCTTGAAGTTTCTTATTAAAAACAGAATTTTTAATATCATCTTTGTTTTTTTCTTCAAAATTTCAAAAAACTTATTTGTTTTCATTTTCAACATAGGATTGAGCAGCGACAATTTTGTAATTATATATTGAAATTCAAATCCATAAATACTGACCCCTTGTGATTATGATTAATTATCAAACAAAAGTTTCTAATGAAATATGTAACTATTTTAGGTAAAGAATATTTCGTGTGTGACTTCAAAGGGCACTGTGTAGTTGTATTTAGCGAAGAGGGTAATTTCCTGCGCCGAATTGGATGTGAAAATGTGACCAACTTTCCGAACGGAATTGATATATCTGATGCTGGCGACGTCCTTGTTGGGGACTCGCATGGAAATCGATTTCACGTTGCTGTTTTTTCACGAGATGGCTCTCTGCTCTCAGAATTCGAGTGTCCTTACGTTAAGGTAAGATTTTCTTTTAATTGCGATAAAACAATCTTTGAATGGAACATGATAGCCATTGAAAAAAATAAACACAAAGATAAATTTAAAAATTTCTCTGAAAAAAAAAATCAATTTTTGCTCCTTAAAAGGAAATTTTTAAAAAAAAATTTTTTCCCCTTTAATAGTTTGGTCACGATCCTTGCTTTAGTTGAGATTATTCATTTTTCCTTCTTTTAAATGCTTTTACTTTTTCAAGGTCACCAACTTTTAAGTCAATTTTTAAGACACTTCTCGATGGCGAGCTGTGAAATAAAAAAATAAAAAATACTTTAAAATGCCTTAGTAATTTCGAACTAAAGATGAGATGAGCCTTCCTGTAGCCCCTTAAGGGTCATTTTTGATGACAACGCGAATTAGTCTATTTTCAAAAGATTTCCCGATGAGTTATGGGTCTGAAATTTGATATTTTGGGGTCATTTTTATGACAATTAATGTATCTCAAAAAAATCTGGTGTGACTGTGCAGCACACAACTTTCTCTTACCTTCGGTAATCGAAAGTTGTGTTCTGTGCTGTCCACCAGATTTTTGTGTCGCATATATTTAGTTTCCGCCAATATATTAGAATTTAAGATGTTAAATTTATAAACATGGGAAAATATTTATATTTTGATACCATGGCAACCATTTCTCCTATCTTTCCTATGAAGCACAAGAGTAAAGTGTGCTTCAAACAATTTTGAGGGCAAAACGAGAATATACATTTGAAAGAGCATCTAAAAAATAATTGATTTTTGAATTTTAATCAAAATCGTTAAAGCGAATTTTGAGAAAATCGAAAAAAACTGAAAAAATACATCAGTAAAGTACTAGTACTCTTTGGCCGATTTTGATTAAAAGCTTATTTTTCGGTCCCGGGAGGTGTTTAACTTAAATATAATATTTCAGCCTCATAGCTCAATTCCTTCATGCTTAAAATTTGACACACACCCACCCACCCACCCACCCACACACAGACAGACCATGTCGCGAAAACCACTTTTTTGGATTCAGGGGACCTCAAAACGTGAAGATCCATCAAAATCTCGACATCGAATTTTTGACATGAATCAA
Organism: Euborellia annulipes; assembly: GCA_023213315.1. Taxonomy (NCBI): domain Eukaryota; kingdom Metazoa; phylum Arthropoda; class Insecta; order Dermaptera; family Anisolabididae; genus Euborellia; species Euborellia annulipes. The sequence continues at coordinate 59,315 of JAKCPI010007651.1, forward strand.
TACTTTCTCTCTATATATATATTAACATATATAATAGGTAAGAGAAAGTAATAGATCAAAATAGACTAAACTAATGTGGTACTTTATTTTAAACCTCACGCGAATTAGTTAATTTTTAAGACACTTCCCGATGAGTTATAGATCTGAACTGAAATTTGATATTTATGGGTCATTTTTTATGACAATTAATGTATCAAAATAGACCAAAGGAATGTGGAACTTTATATGAAGCCCTATGGGAATTAGTCTATTTTCAAGTTTTTTAAGACTAAAAAATTTGAAATAAAAAAAATTAAAAACCAACTGTCAAATTAGTTCAGCATTCTTGCAATAGATGGCAGGCTAATCTAACAGCTGATCCCGATCCCCTTTTGGCCTATATCTGGCCTATATTTATATATTTTTATGCTTTTATAAAAGATACATAATATATAATAACATTTATAAAGTATTTATTATTAAAAGATCAATGAAAATCAACCAAAAATGTATTAAATATTATTAGCTACCATTTTGATATCCCCTGGCAAATTTTTGAATTACTTGATATTTGGGAATACTTTTAATGACACACAACGTCATCTTAGCGGGAAAAACATGCGTAACCACTTCGCTCCCGTAGCCCCTTAATGAGCGCCCCACTCTTTTATTTTAAATTAGTTCAATTTTTAAAAAAGTTCTTTTTTATTAAATTTTTTCATGAATTAATTGAAATGTTTATTTTCAGGTCTCTCGCTGTTGCGGCCTAAAGATCACTTCCGAAGGGTATGTGGTCACTCTAGCTAAGAACAATCATCATGTATTGGTTCTCAATACACTTTATATTGTTTGAATCTACGGGGGTCTCATCTCCTCGAGCGTCTCCACGACGTTCACTCATTTATTCATTCTTCGCTCCATTAAGTATGTACTAATTATAAAAATAGTTGGATTTCATCATTTTTTGATCTCGATATCCAAAATTCATCTCTCACTCACACACACTCTAAAGAATTTTAGTTCTAATTATTTTTTTAAATTAATTTTGTTATTCACGTCATTCAAAATAAGATTTTAAATCTTTTGATATATTTAAAATCTTGTTTTAAATTTCAAAACGTTGTTATTTTTCAAATGATAATATCATTATTTTAAAAAATTCTATATATACACTTAAAAAAAAAAAAGAAATATTATATTAAAAAAAAAAAAAAAATAGTCAAATTTTTGAACAGGTGTGTTTCTGCAAAGTGCATTTAGCTTTACCCAATTATTTAAAATAAAAAAACTTAGTTGGTTTTAAACCATCATCTTTATATAAATTGTAAATTATAATTATTTTATTCTTATGATTTATTAAACTAAATTATTTTAATTGTTAATAGCAGCAGTAATATGGTTCCTATTGTCAAGTTATTGCTTAGTGTGAACTTGTAACAAGTGAATATATGTCGTTAGTTCATTATTTTTTTTTAGCTTCGTGTAAATTTAATTTTAATTATTTTTATTGCCCAATGGCTGTGTGTTTTTATGCCAGATTTGTTTTAATTTTTTTTTTTTTTTTTTTTTGTGTGAATGTTGACAAAATAACAAATATTTACAATACTTACTCAGGTCATTTTTTTTGAATTTTATTTATTACACTGCTGAAATAATATTTTTAAATGGTACACAAAACACAGAACACGTAGCGCGTATTTTACTTTACTTATACTAGTACGCAAATTTGTTTTATTGCGAACTAGTATATTTATATATCTATATATATAAATATATTTATACATTTTGGCAAATACTTATCAGCAGTGTCTTAATATTTTGGAAATATTAGTATTTACAGTGCCATTATAAAGTAAAATCCTAGATTTTAAAGTAAGCTTGATTGATTATCTGTCCATATATTGGCGTGATTGAATTGTTTGAATGATTATTTAATTGATTGAATTCACATTTGTATATATAAACAAATAGATAGATATTTTTTTTTTTTTTATATAAATTAAAAAAAATAAACTTTACAAACAATTTGATAGAAATGAAATTAAAAAGAAAATTTATATTTCTCACGGATTCCTTTTGAACCGTCGAGAAGCTCAAAATATTTTATAATTTTTATTAGCTCTTTAGAAGGGCCTCACACTTTTACTATAAAAAGCACTAACGAATCTATTGTGATTTCACTATATTTACTAAAAAAAATTGGCAACATTTCTATCGTCTTGTTTGTAAAGATGCTCACCTTGATTGATTTTTTTTTTTTTTGTTTTTTAAAGTTTTGAGTCCTTCTCAAATGTGGAACAATCAATTTAAAGAAGTCTTTCCATGTTATAAACATGTTATTAGGCAATAGACTCGAAAAAAAACAAACAATTAAGTTGTTTCTTAATTAAGCCATCGTTTTTTATTAAGTACGTGAAACTTGCTCTGTGTTTAATTAGCGCTGGAACCTAGAGAAAATTATATTTAGATGTGCTCTAAAAAGAAAAAAAAACATACTATTGCACAATAATTGATATTTCATCGAGAAATTTGAGCTTTTAGTCACTCATTTTTTAAAGTGCCTGGATGGAATAGTTCTCTTACCCCCCCCCCCCCCCCCTTTGCCCCATATTAAAAAAACAAAAACAAAAAAAAATAAAAAAAAATTAAAAATTAAAAATATACAAAATAAAGTAAATCGGAAAAATTATTTAATGATGTGCTTTTAGCTATTTATTTATATTTACTATATATATAAATCGACTATTCTCTCATCAAAAAAAATCTTTCAATTGGGTTTTTCCAATTTAAATAAAATTCCTACATATATTTTATGACGTTAGATATTAAATTTGAAATTACTTTTTTTTCGGGTTATTGAATAACAAATCGATCTAGGTTGAGCTTATTATATCTTTGCTGAGCTTTTGTGTTCCACTAATGAGTCATTTTTTTCTCCTTTTTCTTTTTTTTTTATTATTATTACTATATATATAAAAATAATAGTTTTGAGAAAGTTTTTTCTTAGAAATTATTATGATGTTCCCATTTTTTACTTATAATTTTAATATTAATTATAATATTCTTTTTTTGGGATGTGCGTTCCTTTTAAATGAATATTTAATTGGTATGATATTTAGAGAAACTTTAAAATACATTAATCTTAGACAATAGATAATCATCACTAGTCATATCAAAACTTCTTTATAAGACTTAATCTACTTTTTCAAATAATTCCTTAGAGAATAAGCCCAACACATGCTTTATGCACCATCGTATATTTGTGTTGAGTGTTAGAATATTCGAACAATGTATCAATATTTTCGTAATTAATAGAATTTAGTACATTTTTGTACTCTTCTATTTACCAATTGCTTCGCACATCCCTTTATTGAAGTCATTATTTTAAATTAATAAAGAAATAAAAAAGATGCCTGTGATATTAGAATATTTCAGGTTGAGTTGTGACCTTAGGATGTTTAATCTGTGCTGTTATTTACTTGCAGCCAAAATTATTAGATTCATTAAAAAAAAAAAAACTAAATCGTGTTTCTATTTAAATGAAAAAAAAAATTTAATATAATGTTATAAAATTATTAATAATTAGAAATATTAAATTCCAAATACCGATCATTTTTTTTTTAATTTTGAACCAAAATTTTTTTTTATACAAATTTACTATTCAAAAAATGGTTCGGTATGGTTCGGTATTACAACTTTTTTTTTTTTTTTAGTTATTTTTACAAAAATTATTTTACATACTTAATATTTTAAACTATTTTTTTATATTTAATTTAAAACGTTCAAAAATTTATTTATTATTTTCAAAAAAAAAAAAAAAAATTGATCTATAATTTTTTGATCAATTTTTTTTCTTTATTAACCCATTCTAAAATCCAAAAAAAAATAATAATAAAAAATAAAAAAACATATATTTAACGATGCAAAGATGATAATAAATGGGATTTTTTTTTAATAGTTTAAATATTAAAAAGAGCCAAAGATTAATTTAATTATTTCTTTTAGATTTACAATATTTTTATTTTTCTATTAACCGTTAATAATTCCTCTTTTTGGTTCTTGATCCTATATTAATTAAACCTTCTTGCTTTTATATTTTTTATATATATTTATATCCGTTTATTTGCCTTAGAGTCAAGCAAATACCAAATACATTCATATATTTTATTCAAACACAGAAATTCACCGTATTTAGTGAATTTTCCTGCTCAGATCTAAAAATGACTTATACATGTTTTGAGTAAAAATATATTTACACATACTTTTTGACTTTTACAGGAAGGAATAACTCTATTAATTTTTTTTTTGGAGTTGTTCCGTCCTCATGTTTTAAACCCCTTTTATTTACTCTAAAAAATTTAAAAATAACATAAAAAATATAAAAATATACAATATATATATACAAAAAAAAAATCAAAAAATCAAAAAAATCCATAAATAAATAATTATTAAATGTGGTTATTGTGATAGAATTTTTGATGATTTTTACAAATCACAAGTCTTTTCATGTGTACAAATGTTTTTATTATTTATAATTATTATTATTATTATATTATTATTTTTATTTAGATAATTTTTAACAAACCAGTCACTTTACACTAAATCCATTTACTAGACTTTTATTCAATTATAAGACTAATATTTTAAAAAAACGAATAATTTTTTTAGAGATATATATTAAGATAATGTTCAATTTTCTAAAATTATATTTTTAATGAAAAGAAATAATTTGAGAGAGATTCATCTATTATATTTCAAAAAAAATAAAATTATTTACTTCTTATATACTATAATAATATATATCTTGGAAAAATTTTAAATTTAAACATGTTGAAAAATTATTAATAATATAATATTTTTTAGTCATTTTAATCCATGTTTTTTATTTTTAAGATTTTTAAACAATTTCTCTTGAATATTTAGCTAATTAAATCAAAACTGAATAATTGAACACTTATCTTAATGTAATTTGTAAGATTAATATTACGCTGTTATAGCTATATATATATATAAAAAAAAAAATATATACATACAAATATATTTTTCTCCCCACCAAAATTCATTAGCAATAAGTGTTGTTTTTTCAGTATTGACATATATCGTTACACTTGTCTCTAAAAATATATACATACATAAAATTATATATATACATATTCATATATATATATATAAAAATATTCAAATTTGATATAGTTTTAAATTTGTCTTGGTATCATTCCATCCAAAAAAATATATTAAACAAAGATTGGAACTGTAACAACAGTCTAGGTCAGAGGATAAATAAATTTCCAAAATACTCTGGCTTGGTTCATATTGTCTATAGTTCTAGAAATAGATATATCTATATACTTCAAAAATAAATAGCATAAAAGTCGTAAAACTCCCCTCTTTAAAAAAAATTCAAAAAAATAAAAAAAATACTTTTAAGCCATTTATTTATTTTTTTTTTTTAATCCATTTGCACCAATATAAATTTTTTTCTTAATAAATTAAATAAATAATGAATAATAATAGTTATATATTTTCTATTAATTAGGCACCTGTAAACGATTCGCTTTAAAATATTAATACTAGTCTTTATTTTATAAAATATTTATTTTATTTTTTTATTTAAATAAAGAGATTATATATATACAAATAATTTATTTCCAAAAAATAAAAAATTTGATCGATCAATAATAACCTGCGGGTCGGGTGTCTTGCAGTATATGCAGGTTTATAATTGAAATAAATTTCCATACCGGTGTCCTAAAATCAACAAGTAATTCATTTCAAAAAAAAAAAATTTACTCATATTAATATTTCCCTATTTAAATTGGTATTTTAAATAAACAACTATTTGTAAATTATAAAGAATAAATATATTTTTATTAGAGTCTGACAGTTTTTGGGTGTCAGCAGGCCTGAGCCTTAATTCGCATTCGTATTAGTTTTATCCGTATAAATCAAATTTTACTTTTGATGATGGTTATATTTTTCAAATAGTTTAGAACGCACAAAAAAAAAAAGAAGAAAACCTTCCTATTATTTCATATAGATAATTGTGATTAATAAATTAAGTCGTGTAACTCCTCCCTAATAATAACTATAAAACTAGCTTTATTGTATTTTAGATTAGACCGCTTCTTTTTTTTTTTAATTTTGGTGCAAATGGTGCCTTGTCTCTTCCCTTAATTTTGTACGCTTATTCTCGAAACAGACGGTTAATTAAATTGAATTAAAATGAAAATCTTTTTCATATTAATGACTGCCTTTGAGTCAATGCTATTGCATTTGGCCTTTATGGAAAATATAAAAATATTCAAAAAAAAAAAAACGAGAATCTTATTATTATGGTTGTTTATCATCAACCTTATTGGTCTTCCTAGTTGCTAAAATAATTCTCACTTTATTTATTTAATGACTGAATATTCAGTTCTTTTTATTTTTTAATTCCGCTCCCTAGGGTGTATTGCCTTTAAATATAATAATATTTGACTTTTACCAACAAACTATAAAAAAAATAATAAGAGAATCAATTCTCGTAACTTACAAACGAATATTAGACGAATTTAAGATTCTCTAACATCACTCTCAACTCGCTTTTTTTTATTTATTTATTTTTTATTTTTACTTTTGTTAATATATTTTTTTTTTTGTTAATATTTGTATTATAATTTTTTTTTTTAATTTTTATGTTTTTTTCATATATATACACATATATATATATATATATATAGAATTTGTGTTAAAACCTTTTTTTATTAAATTGTTGAGATTTCTATATGAATTACTACTAATTGCCGAAATGTTGAATATTTCCACTTGTTATTAAGTAGACAAGTGCAAATAAAATGGGTATTCTCATTCTTTGAAATTAATATATCTTATATATCTATATATCTTATATCTATATATACTTGGATACATAGATTAATAGATATAGATATATGTATATATATATAGATAGGCAAATATATATATATATATATTTTTAATTAAAAAAAAAAAATATATATATATATACATATTTTAAATATAATCATATAAATGAAGTGGGATTAAATATTGTTCTTGTTGTACATTTAAGATGTTAAAGTATCTTTACAACTGCTTAATATAAATATACATATATATATACCATATTGTAAAAGTAGTTGTAATTATGAATTAGAATAATAATCTTAAAAATGTTATATTCAATAGACTATTTTGCCAACTATTAATTTATTGATAGATAAAGTAGGTTTTTATTAATTAGTTAAATAACTTTAATTTATATATATACACGTCTTTTTTAATATATATAAATACGTATATTTAAATCTCTTAAATAATGAAAAAATTAATAAATTTTTAGATACTCTTTTTGAGCGGATCTGCAAACATTGGAACTTTTTTTTTTTAGAACTAGAACATTTCAATGAAGCGTTGTTTTATTTTTTTATATTTTTTTTAATCCATTGTTTTTTTTCTCTTGTCTTTAAGTATTAAATATATTGTTGTATTTTGTTATTTAAGAGTTATTTTTTATTCTCTCATTTTGCATTCCATTATTATATTATTTATATATATATATATTATGTATTACCAATTTAAAAATTTTCTGGCCAAATGTAATTTGGTAGTGTTCCAATGCACCAACCAATTAACAATAAATTTATCGTGATTAAAATTTTAAGACATTTGAGATTTATAGAAGTATTAACTTTTTATTTTATTTACAAAAATGAATTATTATTTTAGTCATTTTTTTTCCTCTTTATATTATAAAAAAATAAAAATAAAAATGAAAAAAGTAAAAAAAATGTAAAAATTATATTCTCGCTAATTGGATTAAAAAAACATAATTCATTTAGTCACTACAAGTACAAATGTTCAAGTTAATTCTATATATATATATATATTTATTTATTAATTATATATATATATAAAATATAGGTAATATATCTATTTATATTTATATAGATATATTTTTTCGTACATCCTCTAACTTGAAGCGTGCTTTGTTTTGCTCATCAAATCCAAGAGAAAGGTTTTTTTTTTCTAGGAATGTTAAATTTTTTTTTCCTTTGAAATTTGCTTTATTTTAAGAATTGGAAGATGTGCAAAAAAATTCCATTCTCTTGGGTTTGTTCATTGTTGTGCCACCGATAAGCTTGTTCTCACAAAAAATTTTATATATCAAGTCAAATTCAAAAGGACATTATTCTTAGAAAATACTTCGTTATCTCTGATAATATACGTAATAAAAAGAAAAATTTCGATATCAATTTACACTTAATAATAAATACAATTTTTCCTATTTATTTCTTAATTTATTAAATATTAAAAAAATTTCAATAACGAACTTATTTTCAATAGTATATATATATATATTTATAAGTATTAACTAAGAATTTTGGCCTAATCAACATATCAAATTAAGAAAAAAAAATTTCCTTATTGTTTAAATATGTATTATTTTATTAATTCATCCCTTTTTTTTTTTATATTTTTAGTAATTTATTAATATGTATGAAAAAAAAAACGATGCTAATTCAAATTTGTTATACCAATGTTGCGCTAAACATTTAATCTCTAATAATATTTATCTAATAAACGAATTACAAGCAAAAGTTAAAAAAAATTAAAATATTTAAAAATAAATATATGTGTATATATTTATATGTATACATATATAATATATATAAAAAAAACTTACAATCTAGATATATTAATCTTCAAGATTATTTTTAATATAGTTATTGCGATAATAATAATAAAAAAACAAAAAAAAAAAAAACATTTTATGTTCCGAAATTATTTGGGTCTGCGATTGATTGAATGTATGTAGAGGAAATGATCGAGTAAAAATAATTATGTGTAGATAATACTCAGAATTTGGATGGCTCAAATATTCCTAGGTAACATTTAGAATGAATAGTAGTATGTATTTTAGCTTTTTAATATAAATAATTTAGAGCTTCCATATGGTAAAATATATTTACACAATTCGTTGTTTAGAATTTATGTATTTACCAATTCACTATTTTTTGTGACATCATATTGTGTATTTATCACATTTTGATTTTTTTAATTACTATTTAATAAAACGATTTTAAATATAAATTATATATAAATCATATATATATTATATATATATAATAAATATATATATATATACCTTATATAATATAAACTAATTTTTAAATACTATATACACTTAAAATATTATTTACACAAATATTTTAACGATAATATATGTACAGGTGTGTGAATATTCAAACTAATTTGCAATATCCATTTTTGGGGCTTGTTTGACCCCTGTACAATCTTCACCACTTCAATATTCTGGGTCAAATATACAAATATACATTTTTTATTATTCAGGGTTATTGTTAAAAAAAAATAAAAAAGAAAGTTGAGCATTTTCTTGCTATTTTTGGAAATTGTTAAAAGTCTTGGATTTACCTATTGAAAAATGCTTAATTTGTATTATATATATATTTTTTTTTTTTAATAAATAGTCATCTTTAACATTTTCATAGTAAAATTAATTATTTCCCTTTTTAATCCTCCATCCAACTCTGGACCACAGATTAATTATATATATTTACAATATGGAATGGAAAAGAGCAGGTACAGATGCAGCAAGAGAGCCTTTGCATGCCAAATGCCGAAAGGGAGACGTTTCGGACAAAATTTTATTTGTCCTTCCTCAGTCCTCGTTGGCTTAGAAACTAATTAGGCACAAAGTTGTCATTGTTGTTGCGGCACGAATTTGTGCACATGTCTATTTTTTTATAAATTAATTATAATAATTAGTTTATAAGCAAATAAAATTTTGTCCGAAACGTCTCCCTTTCGGCATTTGGCATCCAAAGGCTCTCTTTATTTGCTGCACCTGTACTTGCTTTTTCCATTCCATAACATCAACAGCAACTTCTCTTCAACTTATATATTTACAATATATTGAGGAGGCGATTAGCAGTAAAGCTTATAATCCTGATTTGAGATGCCTCCTCCTGAAGAAGGAAACGTGAAGTCACCTCAGTATTATTCCCATGAAAGATATACCCTAAAGCAGGGGTGGGCAAATACTTTTAAGCGCGGGCCAAAATGAAATTTTCAAAATGTCTCCCGGGCCGCAGGACCAGTGGCGTAACGTACGCCCCCGCAGACCCCGCGATGCGGGGGGGCCCCGGACCTTGGAGGGCCCTCGGGCCGGGCCGGGCTAAAAAACTGTAGCTCCGATAAAAACGGAAAAATTTAGATTAAAAAAAAAATAATGAAAATTTCTCTTTGAGAGGGCCCGGGCCCTCAGGGTTCAGGGATATACGGTATTTTAAAAATATTTTTTGTATGGTCTAATAATGGGGCCCGAAATAAAATTTGCGGGGGGGGGCCCAGCTAAAAAACGTTACGCTAGTGCGCAGAACTATACCGCGTACGCTTTCCCCACCCGAATGGTGGAGTTTTTCCCTGCCCAAGAAGTTTTTTTTAGGCAAAAACACTCTAAGTATCATTTTAAAGCATTTGGACAAAGAAATTTGACAGTTAATAATAGATAATAGTAATAATAAATTGTCTTAGTTGGGTGTACATGCGAACAATTTTTGCCCAGTAAAATATGTCACGTAATTTTTAAAGAAATATGATCCATTATATTAAATTAATGGTCATTAAATAAATCAGTTAATGAAAGATTATAATCGAACAGACCTAGTATGTTGCGTACATAAAAGTAGTGATATGGTTACGGCTCTTCGAAATTATAATACTCTATTATTTATATATTTGATTATTTATACTGTTGATTTCAACAAAATCGCATAAAAGGGATTTTTCAACGGGCCGGATAAAGTAAGCAAAAGGGCCGGATCCGGCCCGCGGGCCGGCTTTTGCCCACCCCTGCCCTAAAGTAACCACAACGTGTCAGTTCTCTCACCAATGACGGAAGAGAGAATATATCACTTGCCTGTGCTTAATACTCTAGCCTCCTTTCCAAGTTCCTGTATCTTGATTCCATTGTAATGGGTTGCCTTGGTTGTGTGGATCATGAAGAATTAGTTAAAAGAAATAAGCTTAGTTTATTACTGTATTCGATGTCCAGGATAAGAGATAGAGAAAAAAAAATGCCTCCCAAGAAAGGTGGAAGATATTATATTAATTTATAACTTTTTTCCAAGATCATCTCGCATCTCCCCTGGGAGTCGGCTCCTCGGTGGGATTCCCTTTGCAATTTTTCTATGAATTTTATTGTTCTAATTTCATTTTCAATAAAAAATTTGATATCTAAAGCCTAGTATACACCTGGTATCCAAATGGCTTAAATAGCCAGGCTAACTTCTATGGGAGGAATTGAAATCCATTGTTCTAGACTGATTCAGTCGCCTATCGAGGCACAGATTAATCAAGTTAGCATTAAAAATAAAAGGAAATTGATAATATGATTTAAAAAAAAAGTGCAGGAGGTGGATTTGAACGCGCAAAGTTTGTTTACGTGAGAATGGAAAAAAATAGATTGCTTGAGGACGAATTAACCACTTGAGCTATTTGTTATAAGTAAAAATAAGCCATATAAGAAACATGAAATAAAGAAGTATTAAAAAAATTTTAATATTCCACATATGATATAGGCCTATCATTTTTCATTACTTTTTATTCGGATTAATAATTTATAATCAAAATGTCAAAAGCATGCATAGTTTTCAAATAATTCAATGGGCAAACGTCAGATTGTTTATGCCTTGATGTAATTAAACCAAAAACTCTATGTAACATATGATAGCCTACATGTCATTAATTCTTGAATTCCCCCTGATTCCAGAGAACTAAATCTCTTTTAATTATATGATCTAATTAGAGAGTTATTAGCAATCAAAGTTAAGTCTATTTTCGACCTTAATGACATCATTCTATATTATCGAAAAAGCTTATTTAGCATTGTCTGATTAAAACCAAATTTTTACCAGAGATTTATAATTAAAAAATGAGTTTTTTTCTAAAGTTTCATTGAGATTGGTAAAGAAATAAATAAAATATTGACTATTTTGTAAAGTGAGTTTTAGAATTCGCGATCCCGGATGGGTAAAGACAGCGATCTATGAACCGTGTCTAGGCTTGATCTGAGATCCCAAATTCTAAAACTCAATTTACAAAATAGTCAATATTTTATTTATTTCTTTACCAATCTCAATGAAACTTTAGAAAAAAACTCATTTTTTAATTATAAATCTCTGGTAAAAATTTGGTTTTAATCAGACAATGCTAAATAAGCTTTTTCGATAATATAGAATGATGTCATTAAGGTCGAAAATAGACTTAACTTTGATTGCTAATAACTCTCTAATTAGATCATATAATTAAAAGGGCTTTAGTTCTCTGGAATCAGGGGGAATTCAAGAATTAATGACATGTATCATATGTTAGATAGAGTTTTTAGTTTAATTACATCAAGGCATAAACAATCTGACGTTTGCCCATTGAATTATTTGAAAACTATCAATGTTTTTGAAATTTTGTTTATAAATTATTAATCAGCATAAAAAGTAATGAAAAATGATATATCATATATGGAATATTAAAATTTTTTTAATACTTCTTTTATTTTATGTTTTTTATCTGGCTTATTTTTCCATTTAACAAATAGGTAAAGTTTGGCTCAAGTGGTTAATTCGTCAATTTTTTTCCATTCTCACGTAACCAAACTTCGCGAGTTCAAATCCACCTCCTGCACTTTTTTTTAAATCATATTATCAATGCACCTCCATAGGAATACATAGGTTGGGTTTTTACCAAAGATTTATAATTAAAAAATGAGTTTTTTTCTAAAGTTTCATTGAGATTGGTAAAGAAATAAATAAAATATTGACTATTTTGTAAATTGAGTTTTAGAATTCGGGATCCGGGATGCAAGACGAGAGCCGTTCCATAGATCGCTCTCTTTACCCATCCGAAATCCCACGTCTCAGGGGGGTGCCTAACTCAAATATGAAGTGTCAACCTTCTAGAGACGGTAGGAATTTCATAAATTATATAAATGCAAAGAATACAAGATATTTCTCTATACATTTCCTATGGGAGTAATAGTAACTTTAGGAATTAGTAACTTAAAAAGTTATAGGAATTTCGGGACCAGAGTATTTTTCCAGACTCTCCATAACGTCCTTCTTTAGTGAATTGATAAAATAATTATAAATTATAAATAAATCAAAATTCAAATTCGAAATGAAGTTATCAACAAAATATTTACAGCATTGTTAAAAATTTTCTTTTCTTCAAACTGCCAATGTTTATTACAAATAAAATTTATTTTCTTTCATAGATAACAAATTAAAAAAAAAAAAAAATGTTCAGTTCAACGGGAAAAAATAGTTAAGTTTTAATAAATATTTTCTTATAATAAATTATTTTATTTATAAATTTGAATACAAAATAACCTCTTAAAAATAATTATATTAATATTATTTTTACATTGAGGACACTTATTGTATTTTAGTGAATGATGAGATTTATAAAGAATTAATAACCGAAGATGTCTTATATGATTTTCCTCTGGAAGTCGCATCTGAATCTAAGAAATATAAATATCCTAGAAGTAGAGATATTACTTTTGAAAAACTTTTAGAGATGGAAAAAGCCGCTCAGTAAGTCATCAATAATTTCTATTATTATTATTATTATCAAGAGCTCTACTTCTCCAAAGGGAAAATTTGGTTGTTTAGGGAATCAAAATGAAATTTTATATGAGAGCACGATTTTTAATACAGTGGTCTCGCATCGGACACAATATGGAGTAAAAAAAAGATCGCAATAGACCGAAAGCACTGTTTCACTCGCTCCCTCTTACATTTATATATTCCTCGCGCTCGTACCTACCGCAGACTTTTAATGTGTCTGGCAAGATGAAAGAACCATCTAAACTGTCTGGCTACTGAGGAAACATCTTTTAATAGTTCCTCAAATAACATATATAAAATTCAGTTTTTATACTATAACTAAAGTATAATTACAATCCATGTAGGGGGGGGGGCGTTTAAGGGTGTCTGGCAAGGGGATGGAACTGTACTAAGTGTCTGGCAATGGACAACTCGATTTCTAACATTATTGGGAATAAAATATATAAAAACTGAGCTTTATACTTACTGTCAAAACCACCACGACCCAAGTTTCATAGTTGGGGATTATCTTTCAGCTTTTATAAATTAACGAAGGTCTGGCCGTCGCTGGCTCTTAGTCTATAACAACGGTTTCCAACCCGTGGGCCGCGGCCCAGTTGTGGGCCGCGAGCTGATTGGAACTGGGCCGCGGACTTCTAAGAAAAGATAAAAATTATATATATTTATATAAAATTATATATATACACTGGGCTTCAGAGTTTTTTTTTTGACGGAAAAAGTGGGCACATCAAAAATTACGGAAAAAGTGGGCCCCACATCAAAAAAGGTTGGGAACCACTGGCCTATAATATTAAAAATGATTATTTATTTGCTTTGTTTGGTTGTCTAAGCACATTGTCAGTCTTTCCCCTGGCTGTTAATTAAGGTTAGCTTTGATTATATTTTATTTAGAGATTAATTTACGACATTACAAAAATTGTGGCTGCCACTAACTCCTGATTCTTATTTGGGAAATTACTTTTAAAAATGTAGAATTTGATTGATAAATTGTTGAGTTGATGTTGAGTTTGATGGCTGTAGATTAGGGGTATGACTTTTTTACAACCTCATATCCCTGTATCATAATTTGATGAACTTTTACTAAAGATTAAATAAAATCTTACTTTCAAGGTGAATGGATAAACAAAGGTCACGCACAAAATGATTTGAAAATTTTATATATCAGATTTTTTGCCAATTTTTGAAGTCACTTTAAATAGATACAAATTTGTACACAAGCTTTAGACTCACATTTATAGGGTCATTAGAGACACAAGGAAGTCAAATATTCTAAATAAGGTCATTGTTGAGGATGAATCTCAGGGGGGGGTTGTCCTTGATTGGGAGTAGTCTTCCTTTAGATTTCCTCCATAACTTTGATTGCAACCCACGCTCACAACATTGGTTGTTTCGGGCAATGTTGATTGGAAATTCATCTATTTTCCAGTGGGTTTTCAAGCAATTGAGCTCTGCTGATTTAGAGCTGCAGATAGCTCATCAAAATCTTCAACGCGAAACCATTGGTTGCTGATTTAATGATCAGCCCATTAGTAAGAAATGAATGGACAAATTTTGCGCAACCTTTTACGGATTTCAGGCATTAGAATAAACACAATAAGGGCTAGAAAGGCACGACAGGTCCAGCGTGCATTGCTGATATTAGGAATTTGTTGAAACTTCACAAAGGGGATTACATTTATCTCAGCGAAGTGACGGAAGACACGAGTGAGGTGGTAAATAAACTTTGTGTCGTCTCTTCAGCCGCCTGTTTGCTTAATTTTAGTTTTAATGTTGCTGAGGGCTCCTTTTAATTTATTATAATGGCTAATCAAATCCTGCACAAAGAAGTAGTGGATGTTTGATGATTTAGTTAACTCATGGAGCTCATCGCCCATGACAACACGTAGAAGGCGATTCAGCAGATAGAGCTGGCAACTAATAAACTTGGGCTTGGGGTACCTTTCTCTTCGAACATTTGCTGCAGCCGATCAACGCCTGTCTTTTATTTAGAATAATAAAAAAATACTACTACTAAAATGACCAAATATGAGATTAAAATTTTGAAAAATAACCATAGTTTATTTGAAGCAGTCAACATTTAAAATGCAAGTTTGAAACTAAGGTGCTATGGGAAACTAAATATATCTCGACACAAAAAATCTGGGGTGACCAGCACGGTGCACAACTTTCTCTTACCGAAGGGTAAGAGAAAGTTGTGTGCTGTGCGCCAGTCACACCAGATTTTTTATTTTCACTTGGCTGCTGTGTCCCGGGAAGGCTCCCATCCTCTCCTAATTGTAGAATTTGATTTTTATTATTCATTTTTTTTTTTTAGTAAATATTAAATATTATTTTTTTTAAAGGAAAGATACCCTTGAATTTGCTGAAAAAATCTTCAATGATGAAAATGGACCTTTTTCAGACAATAGAAAACTGATGAAAGAGGCTAAGTAATAATAAATATTATTTAATATTTAACAATTAAATGGGAGATTTTTGCTGGTGAGTCCAGTGTCCCGGGTTTTCCAGTCTCGGTATGCATTCTTTGCACTGGACGCTCAGCCGCCCGATGCGAAGCAAGGACTAAGACATTGGATTCGAGCGTTCAAAAGCTAATTATTAAATAAACTGATTTTTAATTTAAAATATATCTAGTAAAGGTATTTATCGTTCGTTTTTAAAAACAGAGACCAATGGGTAAATGTCCGTAAAATAGTAAAAGGTGTTTCAAAAGATATGTCGGGTTCATTCATAAGAGATGTCAACAAATATTTTCAAAAAATAAGGTAATAATATATATATATATATATATTTAAATAAAAAAAATACAATATCAACCATATCGATGTTTTAGTGAAAACAATTATGAATTTAAACCTCCTACATATACAAAATTCATTGGTGAAAGTAACGAAGAGGTAATTTTATTGCTTTAACTAATTTTGTACCACAATAATAATAATAAAATTATTTTTTAGAAAAAGACTAATGATACTCAAATTTTAAATCAAGGTTGGTGTAATTATATCAATGCAAATTTATTGTATACTACTAATTTGCACACTACCATGATGCTGGGCATAGAGCCCTCTCTATTCTGTCGATCATTGGTTATATTTCATTTAATTTCTCATTCTCTATCAATAAACATGACAAAAATATGAAAATAAGTAAAATTTAATATACCACATTCACTTACTTGAGTCCAAAATGATAAAAGTTCCATCAATTTTTAACCTCAGTGATAGTCAACCTGATGCCCACATGTGATATTTTTTATAAACAAATAATTTTTATTAAAAATTTTTATTACATTTTCGCGCATTTTTTGATGTACTGCATACTGTAAACTTGTTTAAGCGAATTGTATGGGGGGCCGCCTAAATAAAAAAAAAGTTTTCGCGCGGGTTGAGAAGGGGGAGATTATAATGTCCCATAGCAGAGAGTAAGGATACTTTGAGCAAAAGACTTCATTACTTTATAAATCACCAATAATATAGAACAGGTGGGCGGTAAAAAATTTTTACTATTATTAATAGCAGGGGCGTATATATTTTTTCGGGGGGGGGGGGGGCGAACTCATTTTTAAATACCCCCCCCCCCCCATATACAAAAATATTTTTAAAATACCGGATACACCTGAGCTCCAATGGGCCCGGCCTTCTAAAAATTTTCGTTAATTTTTATTTTTTTTTAATCCCAATTTTTCCGTTTCCATCTGAGACCGTAGGGGCCTGGGCCCTCTCTAAGTCAAAGGTTTAAAAAAATGCTGATACATTAATATATTTCATTTTTTTTGTTATTTCTTTTATTTATGCGATGCACCTTTTCAGATAAAAATATAGATATTGGCCATATACCCGTATCATCATCATACTTCATACTATAATATAAAGCGCTAGAAGCTGAATTCCTGTCCCTGTGTGTATGTTACTGTTCTCTCGCTGATTGGCTAGAGTTACAGGAAGTGGAGCTGGAGAGGGAAATTTAATAAATTTAAGTCAGAGAGGGAAATTTGAAACTTCGGCGAGCAAGGGGGTCCAGGGGGGGGGTGTAGCCCCTGGCAAGTGGTAAACCCCGCATTTGGATTTGAAAAATTTCGGGGGGGGGGGCGAGGAAGCCCCTGTCTGATAAGGTTGACTGCCCTTGATTTAACTAAAAGACACATTATATCATTTTAGACAGAAGTACCAAACAGAAAGCCTAACTCCGATTGACATGACCAGAGCTACGGTATTCAGTAATAAAAGTACTCAGTACTTGTAAATACTTCAAGTACTTTACTTGAAACTAAATTTACTGAAATTTTTTATTTCCAATACAATACTGAGTATTTCAAGTATTTTTGGAAAGTACTGGTACTGGTTACTGGGAGTAAAAAATAAATTCCAAGTACTGGGTTCTGGATGCTTCAAGTACTTTTGAAAAATACTTGCAACAGCTCTGGACATGAGTAATCATTTCTTGAGTATTACTCAAAATCAACAAAGTTTTTATTTTATCTAATTTATCATACAAATTCATTTAGCTCAAAGTCAGGTAAAAATTGATCCTTATGATGCATTTAAAAAAATGAGATTCCATTTGAAATTTGTTGACGATTTAATAGCAACGATTAAGAAAAAAGTAAGAATAAATATTCTAAAAATAAAATTTTTATTTTAATATATTGACATTATTATAATTAATTTAACACATCTATTTTTAGTGTGATATAATTGAAAAAAGATTAGGGGAGGATGTTTATAAAAAAGATAAGAAAAATGTCGAAGGAGAAAAGGTAGTTTCCAAAAAACAAACCTAACTCAATTTTATATTATTTCTAAAAAAATAAATGATTATTCAGGAAGCAAAGGCACCAAATGAAGAAAAAGATATTCTAACTTTTGTTAAAGACTACAAATTATTAAAATATTTATATTATTTAAGAACAGACTTGGAGAAAGAATTTTTAAGTGATGATCAATTCGAAATAAAATTAAAATATTTACGTGAAACTTTTAGGGAAGAAATGTCTCAAGCTCTTAAAACATTATTAGAATCAAACTCTTCAGAATAATAAAGAATATTTTATTAAGACGAAGAAAGCTCATGTTTCTTTTTTATTCATTTCTAGATACAATTTAAAACGTGTTAACCAGATCTGCCAATATTTATTAAGATCAGCGACTTTAAGGAGATGTGTTTGAGCTGGAGTTCCATTTGTATATGCGATCACAATCAAGCCACGTTTTAACTGAAATACAAAATAATATTCATTTAATTTTCATGTGCCTCGTTCCTTCTTAGATTACTAATTAAAATATTCAAAATTATGTGTGATCTAAGTATTATAAGACCCTTATAGATATATATAGTATTTCATTTCGATATATAAATGTATCAATTGGTCCTCACTCAATTACTGGAGAAAAATTGCGTCATATGCCCTACTAAAATTTTCACTATGTCTTTGAAAATTAATTAAATAACTACCAAACGCTCAGATCTCTAAAATTAATCTTTTATTTGTATTGTTTTATTGTAGCCAAGATCATCTGACGCAAAAGTTGTATCCAACGTTTGACGTATTGTGTAGCTCCGGCTTTAGATAATGCCACCATTATACAAGTAATATATGAATGGGTCGGGCACAGATAGTGCTAACCCACAATATATATAATAGTTCTGAGATATTTCAATTTTAAACTTTGAAACAAACAAAACACCAATGGTAGGTTGTTTGTTTGCTACTGCCAGAGCTCTCTAATAGCAATATCAGGCTGAGAAACAAATTGTACAAGTAGTACAGACCTTTGCTGGTACTGAAAAGTCGGGTTTGTTATAATTGTGGGTTAGCACTATCTGCAGTTGACCTCATATATATATATGTCGTAGACAGATCGTGAAATTAGACAGTTCATGAACTGTCTAGACATTTCATGAACTGCAGCCAGATCGTGTAATGGTCAAACAGTTACATGATCTGGCTAAAAATTTTAGACAGTTCATGAAATGCAATTGGGCCTTAGACAGATCGTGTAATGCTCGAGAATTGTGAAATGTCTAAATTTTTTAGGCAGTTCATGAACTGCCTAACAGCAGTTTTGCCGATCGTGTACTGTTTGTAAAGCAAATAAAGATCTCGAAAAAAAGTCAATTTTTTCAATATTATTATTATTCATCGATTACTAAATTTTCCAAATCTTCCTCACTTTGTAAATCTTGAGTTAAGGTGCGCGTCTCGGGGTTCTAATTTTGGGAGGATTCCAGCGGCCACAAATTTGAATTTTTTTAAATTAAAGCGATTTTAAATGTCTACAACTATAGAAGCCCTTTTTTTGATTTTCGAAAAAATAAAATTTTTTTTTTAGATTTATTGCATTAAATTACAAACAGTACACGATCGGCAAAACTTCTGTTAGGCAGTTCATGAACTGCCTAAAAAATTTAGACATTTCATGTAATTCTCGAGCATTACACGATCTGTCTAAGACCCAATTGCATTTCATGAGCTGTCTAAAATTTTTTAGCCAGATCATGTAACTGTTTGACCATTACACGATCTGGCTGCAGTTCATGAAATGTCTAGACAGTTCATGAACTGTCTAATTTCACGATCTGTCTACGACATATATATACAGGATTTACCGGAAAGTAACGACCCTCAGCGCCGAGCGATCCTATCGGTGAAAAGGAATGGGAGGGACCTTAAGCTTTCCAGCGGTACCCAGGTTAGTAGCCTTCGGTGCTCTCGGCGAGTCAGGAGGTGGTGCGGCGTGAACCAGTGTGTAGTGATCTTGTCGTAGAAAACGTTACGCGTTTTTGAGTGAAGCTGAACGTCTTGTTGGCGTCTTGCCGAAGGAATTGGGATCATCCTCACAAAGTTCTTTCAGTTCCTGACACGTTCCCACGCCATTCACTATTTAAGCGTCAGCACAATTTTCTGCATGCCTAATTATTCCAATACAATCTAGTAGGCAACGGTTTTCGGCAGATTTAACTGTTCCGCCATCATAAGAACACTAATGCGACGATCTGTGTTAAGCAATTCGCCCACACCGATGACATTTTCCTCCGTTCGGCGATGTTGAGGGGCGTCCACAATGGGCCTCGTAGATGACGTTTTCCCGAGCTTCTCGGAACGCTTTGTATCACTTCTTTGCCTGTTAATAGGATATGTAATTCTCCCCAAAGGCTTCCTTTAGCATGTCGTAAGATTCCTTTGACGTCTTGGTTCAGCTTCACACAAAATTTCAACTTTGCTCTAATGTTTTCTTCATCGTAAATACGACAAGGTCACTACACAGTGGTTCACGCCGCAGCACTTCCTGACTTGCCGAGAGCCCGAAGGCGATTAATCCCGGTACCGGTGGAAATATTAAGGTCCCTCCCACTTGCTTTTCACCGCTTGGCGCTGTTCAGTCCCTTCAAATGAGGCTCGTACTTTCCGGGCAAACCCGGATATATATATATATATTCTCTATATATACAAGTGCAATGCATTAAGTAAAGATTTGTTATATAGGCTATAATTTATACAATCCTATTTACTCATAATTATAAAAATCATACATACAGTACTTAATGTTTACCTGAAAAGGATATTGACTATCATAATTTAAAGCTCCAAGATAAGCTGCTAATTGGACAGGGTAATCATAAGTTTGATGAAGCGTCTCTTTTGTTTTAGCAGATTTTTTCCAATCAATAATCATTGGAGTGCCACTAGAAAAAAATTACAAATAATTAATGAAAAATGATTTATTCATCATCATTCTTTTTTTTTTAAACACTCACACACACATTCACCCAGTCTTTTCGGCAACTTAGGCCATTTAAGACTTTGACGATAACCGTTATCATTTATAATATCTATTGGGGGTCCAGGCATGGGCGTACCCAGAGAGGGGACTACCCCCCAGAAGCAAAAAAAAAAATTAAACGTTTATAAAGTGGTGAAACGAAACAAAATTGGTGGATAGCGGCGGCGAATGATTATTTTTGTTAGGACTCCGAGGGTTTTCAGGCCTTTAATTCGAAGGCTTTTCCCCTCTATATTAAAAATAGCTATGTCCCAATCTGGACGACCATGATTTGTCCCCCCCTGGACAACCATGATCTGACCATGCCCCCCCCCTAGATTTGATCCTGGGTACGCCCATGGGTCCAGGCATTCTTATTTAAGCCATTTGGTACCCGCTACGTTCGGTATAGAAGGTAGGCACGATACCAACTAGACCAAGCCCGTAGGCAAGTTTCTTTTAAAATTCAAGAATAAATAACAAAGGTTTACCAAAAATCTGCGACGCAATCAATAACTCCTTGATAATGAAGAATTGGATGAACAACGTGACTTTCAAGAGCACGAACATTTTTAAAATTTGTAATTATTGAATTCAGACTTTGCCAACATTTTTCAACAACAGAATTTTTTAAATAATGATCAAACTCTTTCCCAGATAAATAATTGTGAATCGCACTGTGAAAATCTTTTCCGTCATTTAAAATTCCTAAAAAAAGAAAAAGTTTTAACAATTTTTTTAATTAGTAGAAGATATAAATTTTAGGGCTTCTTTCTCTGGCAATATTTTATCTTTTCTAATGAAGAGGGTTCTTTATATCTAATTAAATAAATATTTTTAATAATTACTAGCTATTACTTGTCCGTAACTTTAGCAGGTGTAGGCATATTAATTTAAGAAAAAAATTATTAATTTTTCTTTATTTGGAAAACTTAAATTTGGCCGACCATGTCTATGCGTAATCACTATGGTTTCGGTCCCAAAAAGGACCATTATCAACAGGGCCCCAAGGAAGACTTGCGGTTTTTGGAATGATGTCTGCGGTGTGTGAACACGATTGCTTAAAAACGCAAGCAGCCCTATCGATGAAATTCGGTATAAACTCCTTGCACTAAAATTGTAAATTTCTATCAACTTTTAGAGTAAATTAGTCACCTGGAAGTCGTATTTTACCTAAAAAGTTGGTTCAGAAAATTGAAATTTTCAATGTTTTTGACATATCGAATTAGTCTATTAAAAAGTTATTTTTGAAATAATCAACGAAGAAAAAAGACATTTTTCGTTAATACACTTGTATGACTTTGTTTTGATTTTTTTCAAAATTAACGAAAAATGTCTCTTAAAAAATCACCATGACAGTCATCTACTCGTTGGGGCGGCCAGGAAAATTGACAGTGACAGAAACTGTTGCTCGACAAAAGTCACCCGTGTGCCCCTTCCCCAGTGAAGATATAAATATAAAATCTGAAAACAATTAGGGCAGGCGCACACGGGTGACTTTGGTCACGCAACAGTTTCTGTCACTGTCACCTTCAAAATCTGGCCGCGCCAATGAGTTGACTGTCACGGTGATTTTTTACAAATATTTAATTCAATTGTAAAATAAGCTTCGTAGAGACAGCAATTGTGTGACTTTTTCTTCGTTAATTATTTCAAAAACTACTCAGTTTTTGAAAAAAATGTCAAAGAATAAAAACTTTTTAAAATAGAGTTATTATGATATGTAAAAAAAATTGAAAATTTCAAAATCTTTGAAAAAACTTATTAGGTAAAGTACTACTTTCAGATGACGTATATACTTCAAAAGTTGATAGAAATCTACAATTTTAGGGTAAGGAGTATATACCAAATCTCATTAAACTAGCTTCTTGCGATTTTAAACAATCGTGTTCATACACACAGACGTAATGCTCAAAATGGTTTTTTTGAACTCAGGGAGGCCTAAAACGTGCAGAAAAATCAAAATCTCCAAGTTGAATTTTTTGACGATTACAATACTCTTTCTCTTTATATACTATACGGAGAAAGTAAAAATTGAATATCAATGCATCTCACCTTGATAATAAATTTCAAGCCCATACAATCCAAGTTGATTGATTTTTTCTTCTTTCCATTTATTCAAAGCTTCTTTAGACTTTTCTGAGAGAGTTGCATTTAAAACTTTTAGTCACTGAAGGAATTGAATATATATTTTTAGAAATTAAGTTTTTTTTATCTTCTTCAAAAGTATATATTTCTTTAGGATGCGATGAAACTGCGAAGTTT